>JARJDR010013158.1:0-38309 GCA_030264135.1 Myllaena sp. GC000078 | reverse complement strand
ATTGGTGTAAAGTGTAAATGTTTCAGGAATACATGGTGATTATAAATATTATAGAAATTTCTAAAATTTGTATTGTAATTATGTATTGTAGGAAGGTAATCATTTGCCAACAATTTCTTTGTTTCGTGATTTATTTAGCGGTTTCGACTAAATATATCATATTATTGCCTAAATACAAGAATGTATCATTTAATGTTGCTTTGTTATTACCATGTATTTGAAGAACAGGAAGCGATTGCCTCGCAGCAGCATCACGATAGTTTTTTTTTCGACCGAAAACTTACGTTTGGAACGATTTCACGTGCACAACTTTTACCAAAACGTGCGTCTATCATCGTCCACGCATCGAATGTGAATATACTCGTATAACGTACTCGTATAACGTAACATTTCGACGATGTGAACGTATGAATATGAATGTAATCCAATAACGATAGTTGCTAATACCGCGGTTATTATAAAGTCACATTTTGCCGGTAGGTAATTCAAATGCACGCATCTTGATTTATATTACAATTCGGCTGTCTCTGAGACATTGAAAAACGAACCATAATCACTCTGCAGAATATGTAATAGGTACCTAATCATTCTTCTTGAGGGAAATAAATCAATGTTGTATCTTAATCCTTGCACTTTCGACTGCACGTATACAATCTGCAAATGTGACATTAAATAAATTATCACTGCAATAACCAAGTTAAAGCTCAATAAACAAAACACTATGAATCCAGTTACAATGAAAATATGTAAAGTTATAAACTTTTGTAGATATGGAGGCAAATTATATGCAAATTCAAAATCTAACGGCTAGGAATTTGATCGAGGACTATGAAGACGTTATAGTTAGCGTTTAAAGTCTGTTTATTGTTTTAATTTCATTAAGTCGCATTAGGAATAGATCATTGATCAAGCAACTGATGTTATAGGAAAGGTATGCACATGAATTGAATCATCATGCATACGGAAATATAAATCGAACGCAAAATAGTCTAAAAAGAAGTTTAATGAGGAAACCATTAATTGTCTGTATATGCATATGTAGGTTTGCACTTTGTTTGTGGTGCGCATGAAATCGAAAGCGCTTAAAGCTAACAAACCATGACGATATTAAACCATTGCTAACAAATGTTTATAGAATGTTACCACACTCTGCTTTAGATCGCATTAGTATTTATTGACAGAGATCTTTAAATGTAGTTTAATTACAGCTACATTTCTTTATTATTATGCCTCAAATTGATATCTCCGTGATTCATGATTATGTATTAATGTTATGTAATCCGCATCCACACTACGCTTATTTATATTTATATATCTCTTTATTTATGGATGTGTCTATGAACAAAGCCAAGAAGCATGTGAGCTCACGTTGATTTTGCAACGTTAATTTCCGATTGATTACTGCGCGCTGTTACGCTCGTCACCGGCAATCATTTCACACGAGATGATGTAAAACGCGAACGTGTCATTTATCACCACATTCTCGAGCACCAAAGCATATTGCAAAAGTTTATTTAACTGCAGATTGAATTCGGTGAGTGATTATGTGATTGTGGATAGAGCAAAGTATGAATATGTCAAATTAAAGATTAAGATTACCGTGCGACGGCAGAGACACGTCGCCATTCAATAAGAATGTTAATTTTGTTGATGAATACCACCATAGTATTGATGATCAATATTAGCGTGAGTGGCAGGAAAGGTGTTTAATGGCAGATTACGCTCAACGATTTAACGGTAACGGTGATTCAATGTTAATATTTATACGTGGATTATTTTCGTCGGCAATAAGATCATGCACGCCGATAATTTTGATTAATTTTACTGCCTGAGCCTTGAGAGCAACTATGCGGTCTTGCGCATATTTCATTTTGTTTTGAGACAGCCTTCTCATCACATTAGTTAATCCGTTTTGGATCAAATTTCCATATTACGTATTAAGTAATATTATTGAAGATGTAATGAGGTTACTCAATTTCTTGTGGTGCCTGCAAATAAGAAGTTAGCGGAGAAAAGAAAGCGTAAATCACGTAAATTTGTACATTTTCATGTTTATTCTTTTTATAATTTGGCACAGTAAACAGTGAGCCTAGACCTAGTAAACAGTTGCTTGTTTCTTCTTGCGTTTTTATGTCCTTCTTGATATATGACTTGATATACATTACTTATTCCATCGTAGGGTATGTATGTATGCATTGTATGTATCATAATAATTTACATTGAGAATGGTATTATTATCAATTACATATCGCCTTATTAGTTATAAACATTCACTAGCCCTATAGTATTTCATGTCTCATTGTATGTATGCTTGTTTACCATATTTGTAAATCTAGTCAATAGTTTTAGGTATCGTAATTGAATTGAATTTTGCGTTTATAATGTTCTTTACTACATGTATGCGTAGGAAGGGTACATGATTACTTTATAATTTCGAATAACTGGAATTGAGTAAATGCGGTCGGAAATAATTTGCAATGTGCTATTGTGCACTCTGTACGCGGCCGAAACGATATGTCGGAAATTAAACATTTGTGCTGACCGATTGCGTATGAATTGTGAAATATGTACCTGCTTCTATTTTTGCTTTCATTAACTTCAATCATGATGTCATAAATATCGTTTTGGAGAAATGGGGGCGGAGGCATATTTAAGTTACTTTACTAATTATATACAACATCCGTTTTCACAAGTCTCGCTCGATTTCGTTTGACGACTGCGACAAAAATGATTAATTCGCTTGCAAACCACTTCACCGCTCCTTCGTTTTCAAGTCTTGCAACGAATGCGTATGTCTTTCATTCATTTTGGATGCTTTTATCATAAATTACTGGGGGATTCGTCTATAATATTTATAGTGTATGTATATATAAGTTTCTAAGTACATTTTATTTTCTTGTTTTATAACCAACAACATTTTACTGTACAAGTACGCAAAAAGTACGCGATTAGAATTAATTTTTGGGAAAGGTAGTAAAGAATATAAATATTTAGGTATGGCTTGCTCTCTGTGTGCTTCCTCCATCCGTCTTTTCACCGCCACTTTGTTCTTTGTCGACTCGCAAATAATAATAAGAAGGACCACATCTACATATATATGGCGAAACAGAAATGAAATTAGAAATTTCGTAAATAAATTAAAGTATTACTTAATGTACTGGCTCTTATAGCTTAAAATATTTGCTTTTCCATTAACCGCAACAGTTTGAAAATTCGCCACTCGATCCGGATACAAATTGAATGAATAAATGATACGAGAAAGGAAAAAATTCTACAAATAATCAAAGAGCGATCCATTTAAATATAACATTGCACATTGTGTATGTTTTGGGTCGATCATAAACCGATCGACTTCGTTATGATTAAAATTATCGCATTTGCACGCGGCGCGCAATGCCTCAAACAAAACTCTGAACTTGTCGCGCCGCGTTTGGCAAAATGCCGTTAAAAAAACACAAAAAATTGTAAAGCCAATTCGATGCAATGCAAGAAAAACAAATTAAGTAAGACATTTTAACATAACCATTTTTCTTTACAGATTTACAAAATAATCATATAAACATATTCATAATTAATAAAAACAAATAATAATATTAAATTGGGGGATTGTAATAAATAACTCGAAACGCGCTTGCCCTCATCTATGCATAATAATATATCATTTCGCATCTCGCAACGCGAATTCTATCGGCACCGCCTCATCAATTAATATATATCTACATAACAATACATCTACAACACCGATATTTATTTATATTACTCGTATATAAAGTTAAAATTTAATAAAAATGTCCTCTGGCAAGTTGTCCAAGAGATCAAATGGTTTCACCGTTCGCATCGAATGCGCGCTGCACTCGCCACGAGCAGGCTCGTTATTACATACAATATTCACGCAAAAATGTTTAAAACTCATTCGTTACCGCGCGGATACGTTTACAAATTGAGTGCGTTATAGAAAATCACACAACCATCACCTGCCGTTTATCATTCTCTTTATCATCATATTATATCATCGTCATC
Source organism: Myllaena sp. GC000078 (assembly GCA_030264135.1). Classification (NCBI taxonomy): domain Eukaryota; kingdom Metazoa; phylum Arthropoda; class Insecta; order Coleoptera; family Staphylinidae; genus Myllaena; species Myllaena sp. GC000078. The sequence continues at coordinate 34,289 of JARJDR010013158.1, read as the reverse complement.
AAGATGATCAGTGCATGTTGTATGGCACACAGAATTTCCATCGTTTGTGGTTTTTTCCCTCATTCCAGTCATTTTGTGAATTGTGTTCCCTATAATTCGAATGCCACTAAAGAAAAACCGCGCATTGTATGTGTTTCTGTTTAGCATCTTGACTACATTCGAGTTGTGTGCGAAAGAAAGTAATTTGTTTAATACCAGGGCGCCTGCGGGAAAGCCATAGCCTCCCTGCTGGCCCTGTTTCAGTCGTCCTCGTGCCGCGGACTAGAATCATACGGCGTCGACGCGTGCTCGTTGGAGTAGTTGAGCACCTCCGGTGAGACACTGTCGCGATAGTAGAAGTTGTCCGACGACGGGCCGGCGCCGTTTAGCAAGCCGAGCGGCGGCGACATTGACGGCTTGCCGCCGGAAGTGGATGTCGCCGGCGACGCGAGCTCGGAGCCACCGCCACCACCGCCGCCGCCGCCGGGCAGAAAGTTCATCTCGGAGCCGTCGCGACACCACAGCTGGCGCATCTCCTGCCGACGCTGGCGCATCAGCATCTTGTACTCGGAGATGCGCATCTTCTTGCCGTCCACAATGCAGGTGCGCTTTGGTCGCGGCCGGTAGCGGTAGTCCGGATGCTTCTCCATGTGCAGCTTGCTCAGCCGCGACTGCTCCTCGTAGTACGGCTGCTTTTCGGCGTTTGACATCGCCTTCCATCGGGCGCCGAGGATCTTTGATATGTTCGAATTGTGCATGTCGGGACACGCCTTGAGGATCTTGCGGCGTTCGTCCTTCGCCCACACCATGAACGCGTTCATTGGCCGCTTGATGTGCGGTTTGTTGTCGGCGTCGCGCTGCTTTGTCGGTTGGCGCACAATCTTCGCCTTTTCGCTGTTCTCCTCCGGGAGTTTGTAGGACCCATCCGGATTGCCCCACAAATCTAAGCAAGAAAAGACAAATAGTTTAGCAATTAGGAATCATAGAGTTGATAGAATTCGGGCATACTTTGACAGGAAGCCATGAAATCGGAATCGTCCTTGGCCATATCATCGCGCTTTCCACCGCCGCCCCCGCCGGCAGTCTGATGCGGCGGCGCAAAACTACCATAGTAAGCAAACGCCGGATTCTTGTCGGGCGACAGCAGTTCCTTCTTGAGTCGGTCCGAGGTGGGCGCGAGCGGAAACTGCGGCGGCAGACCGGCGTACTGGTGGAATGGACGCGAAATCAGCACGTTGGGCGGCAACAGTTTGGGCGTGGTAGCCGCCACGGGCTGCTCATGCTGATGACCCATCGTCGGGGTGCTGTGCGGACTGGAGCCGGCCGAGCCGGAGCTCGACGACTTGGGCTTGCTGAGATTGAGCGGCGCGTCCGGATCGGAGGGCGGCGGTGGTGGTGGCGGAGATGGAGTCGCCTGCTGTGGTGGTGGCGGCGGTGAACGCTGCTGCTGCTGCTTGCTGCTCTCAAAGCATGCCTGCATCTGGCCCTGGTGCATCGCTGACAGCCAGCCTGGATAAATGGGTAGCATCTGAAACCATACACACCCCATCAGCAACACCACTTCCGGTAGTGTAAACGATTGGCGCCATACATTCTTCGAGACACCCGGCAGCGTTCGGAACTGCTCCAGCAGCGGTATGTACATGAGCGATTGCGGTCCCGCCGCGGCCGGATACTGCGCCATGATTTGTCCTTGCAGCTCCTGAATCTTCTGGTGCTGCTGCATCAGGTGCTCATGCTCGCGCTGCCGCAGCCGCTCCTGCTCCTTTTCGGTTTCATTGATGAGTTGACTAGCGGTCTGCTGAAGCAAAGCGAAAAAGACGAAATCCTGATGATTCATGGATATGCAAAAGGACGCTAACGACGAGCAAAGAATGTCGCCGCCGCGCAGTAGCGAGTTAGCGCTCATTTTGTTTTTGTTTATCGTGCCCGCGCGGTCGGCAGCAGTCTAAACGTTATAGTCGTTTTGCGTGGCGCACCAATACACCCGTACGAAATAAGATGCGCGCGCGCGGATACATTAGTGGATGCTGCTGCTGCGCCGTGTGTCCATCTGTTACATTTTCTCGCGTCTTTTTTCCTTAAGTATTCGCAGGTTGCCAAGCCGCCTACTGCTACTAAATATAAGCCGGCATCCGTCCAATTTTATCCCTCCATTCACCAGCGACTTTGCAACGTGCGCGCGCGACTTGGACGCACTCGTAAATATTTAATAAATATGCAATTCGATGATGGTTGGCTACGGGCGTCCGTCGCGTTGTGCCATCCGCGGACATAATATTGACTTGCTGTAATTAAAGTCAACGAATATGGCCGCGTTATAAATGCGGCCGGCAGCAACAACTTTGTCAGCGCGCTGCAAAAAGAGTATGCATGGTAAACGGCATTGCGACGATTACAAACGACTTGTCTATTTGCGTTGATTTGTTTGGCGCATGCAAATAAACATATTTTATTAGGCGCGCAAAGTTATGAAACGCGATTCTTCCCTTCGCTCCCCGGCATGAAAGAATCTTTTATGGCGACCGTGGAATTGGTAGCGACAGCGATGATGAAGAGAGCATGCGGACAAGAATAAAATCACAACGTCTGTGCCCAAGAAAATCGCGTGGTGAATAAACTGCCTGGAGTCGGTCGGTTTTCGTCGTCAAAACGCGAGCGGACAGAAAACACAACGCTCGCGCGCGCGTGGCAGAGATATTCCTGGTCATTATTACGACATGATGTATCTCTTCCGGTGCGTGTTAATTACTCGACCAACCCAAACAACAAGCGGCGTTAACAATTTGGTCGATCTTTCATTCAACTTTCCGCGACCGGGTGCGTTGCTGCTGAGAGGCGGTGTGGGATGGCATTTAATGTCTGTCTCATGCAGTTTTTTTTTTTTTTTGCTTCTGGTTCTCTTCAGCCATTCGGAAGAAGACCCACTCGTCTTTTATCGTGCGCGACTATCGATGTTTACATAACGCCGGCCCAAAAATACGAATGCGTGTAAAAAACTGCATTCATCGCGAGATGCGCCGTTTATTTTTAACGGTCCATTCAAAAAATTTGAAATTATTTCGATATAGTACTCGCGGACACGCTCGTTTGCCGTTGTGCCGCATTTCGGTGTGACAGGCCGAACGCAACGTGTGACATGGATCTTTTAATTTACGCCCGCGGAGAGAAAAAAGGCGATGCGCAAGATTGCATCACGAGATTTATTATTCTCACTCAATGACCAGACCGCCGTCCATTCACATTTAGAACTCTCGGGACGCTGTGCAGTTCAAAAATAAAATTTCCAACAATTAAACTAATCTAAACAAGAGCCACTGACTGCATGGTCAATAAAAATCGTTTAGATCGCGGGCGCGGGCGGGCGATGAGCAAAATAAAGTCTCCACTTTAAGCGCGCGCGCGCTGCAATTGGCTTTGTTTAGATTGGATTGGGCATCGAGCGTTGCTGTTGTTATCTTAGGCGTGGGGTGGGTGCGAGTGAAATTCGGTAAAAGTTAAAAGAGCCGTTCACTTCATAAAATCGCGATCAACAGACGTCGAGTGCGAACGGATGAGTCGCAGCGCCGAAACAAAACCAAACTGCTACCGCTCGCCGAATGGAGCGGCGCGAGATGTATATAAAAGAATCAAAGTGTAACGATCGCCCCCCGCGCGTATGCATGTGTGTATCCATTACAATTAAGAGAATTAAATTCACGTGTTGGAAGATCAAACGAAAACTGTGCGCGGCGTTGCAATCAAATAAGACATCTAATTGTCTCGCTCGCTTTCGTAATCAATTTTTCCAACGACCGCAACGCACCCACAACACAACGGCCGCAGCAGCCGCAACGCAACGTACGCACGATGATGGAAAACACAAAGCGAGGGAAAAACTCATCTGCTCGAATTCAAACGAGGCTGCGGTATACGCCCACGCGCTCGTATAACAAAGCCGGCTAGTGTGTAATTCCTGGATGCCCAAAACATAGCATTCATACGTATAGACTGCGCCGCATTACAAGCAGACGGAATTTGCATCTGTTAAACACATGTGCTTTGCGCCGAGAGAGAGACGAGCCGGATATTCTCCAGAAACGCATCGCAGTGCGTGTCTGCGTTGCCGGCGTGCGTGTTATTATGGATGTTTATGCGACGAGTGCGCCGCGCTTAAAACAAAGTCAAAGAGCGCAAGAGACAATAACGCCCATTGTAATATAATCCAGTCGGAAATGTGGCTCATCGTTCATTCTCCCCTAAATCAACCCATCAAGCAACAGTGGCACGGCAACAGACCGGAAATTGCGTTGCTAAGTTGTACAGTTCTAAATATGGAATTTGCACACTGCTAAAAACATTGTAATTTAAATTTGATTAATTTATTGTTCACGGTTGTGATATACAGGTTGCCTATGGTAAAACCCTACTTTGCAATTATTAAATAAGTCAATATCACTGAAGAAAAGAAACTATTTCGACATTTCGAGTATATGAACTCTCCGGAAAGTGTATATATGGGTGTATTTGTTTATTTGAGGAAACTAGGCATGGCGTGCGGCCGCGCAGGAACAGTAATACCGAAGAAAAGAGTAAAAATCGGAGCGAATTTTACGACGCCATCGTAAATCATGCGAACATAATAATTTAATTATCATCTGGTTTTTGTGGGCGTTTTACAATTTCCGCTTCTGGTGGTTGCGTCCATTCTTTCTTTCCGCGCGCGTCTTTTTATTATGTTTTTTTTTCTCTCGTACGTTTCCAGTTGTGTTTATTGTTTTACGGGCGAATTTCATCTGGCGCAAGGCATCGCAATCGAATAACAAAGTAACGGTTGTAATCTAGAATTACATTTTATATCAGTTAATTGCATCGGACGGGCGTTTACAATAGTTAATTGTTAAGAAACGGTAAGTTGGCTTTTATTATTAAGCCATTTAGATGATCTCGATTCGAAATCTGCGCTTGAAATTCAACATCGAAATGAATTAACTAAAGGAAGTACATACAGCATAATACGTAATTTATCAAACACCAGCGCGTGTATTGGCGAAGACAGTGCCAAACATTGTTTCCATCCAGTTTCATCTTGGCGAGCAATAACTAACCGTCTTTCAATCGATCTTGCGCGAGCGAGCGACGCGCTTCCTTCTCCCATTCTTCGAGCGGGTCCACGGCGCGCATCGTAAGTGCCCATCGTGGTCGTTGTCGTTCGTCGTGGTGCTCCTCTCGACTTTGTTTATTATCGAACAATTCAAACGCATTAGAGGCAACGCGCGCGCGAGCTGCTCGCGCCATTCCAACAAATAAACGTGTGTTAACTTTATGCACTGGGAAACGCAGCGCGTCGGACTCATGCACTCGCGTGCTCCTTTTCGTTTTTGTCCAGCGAAACCTGCATCTTCTCTCCCCCTGTGTGTTGCACCGCTGCCGTCGGAGTCTGGCAGGGACTGATTTACAATGTTTACTCGGATGAATGATGGGCCGCTAGAAACAACAGCCTTCACGTGTTATATAAATCCATCGCGATGCATCGACAATGTAGCGCGTGTGGCGGAGGAAAGTAGGTATATACACACACGCACACAGCGCAAATGAGACTAATGTCGCTCACGATTATCGGAGGAGCGATAATGCCAGAAGTCGATCGGCTTGCGACGAAATGACATGTGCAATGAAACGTGCCGAAAGATAATGTGGATATTTTCTCGCCGCGTCTCAATAATTACTTAAGTACTCTTTGCTTGCCACCAATCGGCTTTGTCACCTTTAAGTCCGCTGATGGGAGTAATGGGAGCATATGAATAATAAAAATCCATGGCGAAAATAACCGCAAGAACTCTTTTCGTATTCTTTTTGCGCTGGCGTCTAATTACGAATCTATTTATGTGCGACATGTCGTCGTCTGCAAACAGGATGAGCATATGACAAGAAAGGAAATTTACTATCCCATTATTCCCGGGCGAACAGATATAATCGAAACTGGAAGAGGATGCGCGGGTGTGCTGAAGAAAAGCGCTCACAATTTTCAATTGAGAGACAAATAAAAAGGACCTCGTCCTCGCCAGCGGGTTGCTATTCCCTTTGGATTTGTCACGTCGGCGTCGTCAGGAGGAGTAGGTACATACATCCACAATGGTCGAGTGTGGCTCTCTTTTAATACACTCGCGCGCTTCCCGCAACGCATCGCGTATGGGGATTACCATTCCCCATTTCTCCAGCTGCGCGCATGGTCGTCTTTTCTTCCCTCTCGCGCCATTTTCGATTCTCTTCTTCTTCGGCGCGCCCGCGCGCTCTGTCAAACTAGTTCACTTTTATATGAAAGTTATTATCACCTATGTTCTTTAATGCTCTTTGAAAAGAGCTGCCGAGACGTAATCCGCTTAATATCAGCAGCACGAATCTCCCACGCACGTCGCAACTCCAATGCAAGGTAACGTGTGTGTGTGAGAGTGTGAGTGCAGCATCCGTAGAAATGGAATTAAAATGTAATGCATGTGTCAGCTCGACCGGCAGACGGCCCCGCACTTGATGAGGATTGATCGGATGAGGAGGAAGAAGAAGAAAAAAGACAATGCGTTTGTCTCGAAGTCTCCGGTCGGACTGTGACGACTTACTCCACACCGCAATGTGTTCCTTGTCTTCGTTTTTAAGCACTTCTTTCAAACTACAAAAGCCAACGCAACGAAGCCCTGCTTTGTAGCAAATCGTATTCGTCGCGCGGCGACAACGAGCCGCCCGCCGCGCCGCACGGAAGAAAAGGAGATCAATGACAAAAGGCTGGGAAATGAGAAACGAATTTAAATTTCAGCACGACCAGGCGAAATCCCTCGTCGGGACGCGCGCGCACATCCCGTCTAATGCTACCAACGCGCCCCGCGCGCGCGCGCTTTGATCCTCCGCGCCCACTCCACTCTTCTCAGTCTTCTCGTTCTTCGCGAGCGCGAGCGCGCTGTAAGACAACAAAGTCCCATTGAGGAGTTATGGTTTGCACCCGCACGGCGCGAGACACGTGCGTGGCGACGGGCGTTGAAATTACGTACTTATTTATAGTAGATGAATGATGTTGACGATGATGATTTATATCGTGCGCGCGCTGCGCGAGTGAACATTAGAATTCGCTTTGGAGATCATCTCTCCGGAGATTTACAATTTCATAATCATAAGTCTTATTTTTATCTGCCCGCTGATATCCAGCGGAATGCAATGACATCACGTATGGGGGAGCGCGCGGCAGGTGCATTAGTCATATTTTCAGCAAATTACTATCTCTTGGCTACGCTTCTTCTTCCTCTTCGAGTTGTCGTCTATCGATTACGTCCTAGTCAAAGTGTTCGGGGAATGCGCGGAATGACGTCGGGTATCGCTTAATAACAAACTGATGGATAGCGGTGGTGGTAGGCAATGATCGGCAATGCGTAAAATACTAGTTGACAGTTGCCAGTGGTGAGTGGGCGTGCGATGATTGTGTGGCAATCGCGAGGATTCCCAATGGGGAAAACGATGTTCACTTTGGTTGTTTCCCATAACGACGCGCGTGCGCGAATTGCGCGGAGGGTGGAATCCTATCCCTTCGAGACAATCGTATGCGCGAAATCTCCGCACAATTCGATTAAAATTATGCGTGTTCTTATCACCAAAAGATCTTCGATTGAACAAATCCGCAATAAACAGAATGTTATTGAGATTAAAAAAATATTTCACCATGATGAGTTTATTGTTTTGATTTTTAATGAATATACGCACAGATTTGTTTTGGGTGTGAAACTCAAGAGACAAATGCAAATACGAGTAGGATTCAAAGAGAGAATCAGATATGTTTTGCGCCCGCGCACACGTATGTATGCTCATGTATATATTCGGCGTATAAATACAAACGAATTCCCCAATTCCCCGACGCGCGCGGCGCGCATTTAATGCAGCACAAAGAGGCGCAACCGAAATAATGCGCATTAAAATCATAGACGGATTACAAGTTAAGCTCTTTGAACCCATCACGCACGGCGGCACCCGATGTGTTCTTCGCGCACCCGCGCGCGCTCCTTTCATCGTCATCATCAACATATCCCGAGCAGCATCCATCCATCTTCATCGTCACCATGGTTGGTTGTATGATGATGATGATGGGAGCGTGTGTATGGTGCACAATCAAGCGAAAAGCACTGTTTCCATCGCGGATTATTATGGAAGGTGCTGAGGGCAGGGGAGACGCCCGTCGCCTCCACCAAACACACGAGGCGCGGGCGAGCGGCCATGCGTGCGTACAAACATAATGTTTGCGTATTGTTTGAATACACTCAATTAGTAGAGAACATAAGGCAGCCGCGATGCGATGGGGGGTCATACAAAGCTATTCAGCAACCGCATTAATCAACAAGAATCATCCGTCGGCGAATGTCGTCCTTTTCGATAAATATACACCGCCTACATATGCGCACGAATGGATGGATGTGTGGGTGGGTTAGGGGGTGGAAATTTTGCAAATTACAGGCGGCGACGGTGGTAGCGTGTTTGAATAATACGCATTCTAATTCGCCATTGAATTTATGCGCACATTTTAATAATAATATTCGAATACCTTTTCATTTGCAGTACGAATATGTGAAATTTTCGTGAATTACCATCACCGTTGCGATATTTTTGAGTTAATATTTGGAGCCGTCTCTCAAGCATTGTGGCGCAAGTCAAGCGTGAAGATATATATACACTGTGTGGGGTTGTGGGGGTTGTGGCTATTGTGCACGCGCACATTGGGGTGGAGAGCGTGAAGAAATCGACGCTTGCGCGAAATATGATTTATGAACCGCGCTGGCGTTATAAGCCAACCGCTGTTAGGGGTAATTAACTTTGCATTTCGACTTGCAAACGGTGGGCGGAGCGCAGGGTCACGCTTTCGCACGCACCCCCTCCCCGAAAGCAAGGGGAACAATATGCTTCCAAACAATTAATAACCCAAAAGGATAATATTATTTCAGATTTGACTTTAGATTTGTGGAATTATCATTTAACCGAATTAAAGAAAGCGATTACGTGTAATTTGTCGTGACGCTAACGAGCGACTTCCGACAAGCATTGCGCAAGAATTTTAATCGTTAATTAGCCGCTCGGGCCGAGCAGCACACCCTTCTTCGGTCGCATCAACGTCAACAACGGCGCACCGCAGCCCCCCACCTACCCCACAACGGGGCAATCAAACCGCTTTATTAAGCGCCCACCGGGGTGGCACGTGCGACCGCAAAGCGCACACGCACACCAAGAGGAGCTTACGTCAGCACGCACGTACGCCCCCGCGTACGCACCATCCCCACTTGATCGGAAACTTACACTTGTTATACTCTCATCAACTACCGTATGCAGGGGGTTGGGTTTGGCGTATGTATGCGGTTTGTAATGATGATATAATACCCCTTTCGCTTCCTTGTTCCTCGACCGCACACGGCACGCGATGATGGTGGAAGAGTATATTTGTCGAGCGCACGCGCCCCATCGCCATCGCTCACTCGCCTTGTGTTTGCCCTTCACTTTCTTCCTTTCCTCCTCGCCGAACCCCATCCATCCGCGTTGTGGTTTTCATATTATGTTATTTTAGGATTATAACAAGGGTTCGCCCGGCAGTGCTTGACATCAAAGATATATCGCGTGTATGAGCGGATGTCAGATAAGCAAATAACGCATTACAAATATTTGTATTATGCTTGTCGATATGAAACGGGGTAGTAGCGTTTCTTATGTCATTATCATTTCATACATTTATTCAGTGCATGATCAGAGAGAGGGATGGATGGTTGCAAAACAATATACAAGGAATTTTGTTTGAGATCAAAGCTATTTTTATTGACTAAACTAATCTACTAGTTTCTTATTTTCTCATGGACCTTATTACGATGGACAAAATTAATTAACTGGCTTTTAAAACTTTCAACAACCATTATATTATCTCCGTCCGCACCTGTATTCTCATTATCGTCGCCGCTATGCCGAATTATTTCCGATTAAATGCACGTTTCTTTCCAATTATATTTCCAATTCCCATCAATGATATTTAACGAATCGGGCAGCAATTAATAATCGAATGACGCGAGAGGCGAACGGAGTTAGAACGCGACGAAATTATCTATTTCACCGCCAAAAGATACGCAGACAAATTCATTAAGGCCGCTCTAGATGATCGACATTCCAACGCGACGCATTTCATTAAACTAAATGAGATCCGAAACAAATGCCGCAACGCACTTTTGCACACACGCAGCCTAGCGACAAGCGCTCATTATTCATCGCATTAATATGGCGGCCGGCGTCCTGAGGCTGGACCTCCTTAATTTCGGATTAGCGTGAATCTGAAAACACGTTAATCGATTTATATCGGCCGAAGCAATGCGAATGCATAATTTATCACCATTTCGGCGCAATGTGTGTGCATCGGCGGTTGTGATGCGTGTGTGGCAATTTCACGGCCTGTTAATTTATTTATCTTCGCTCGATTTTGTTTCCCATCGGCAACTGGCGATCTCTCGACGCCTTATATATTTATCCAACCGCATGGCGTATCAAGATCTCTGGCAGCCATTTGACTAAATCAAATTTAATTAAAATAAATGTCCGGATCATGTCCGCCGCCGTGAAATATTTTCACGTCGAACGATTGGAGCGCATCATTTTCACGCTCTTTGCCGGTATTACAGTGGTTGAAAAAAAAAACGTGGCGCCTAGCCTAGGGCCAATTACTGGAAAGAAATAAAATGCGGGATAAAAGTGCTGATTGTAATTTATCGTGGATTCATTGACGTCGAAATATGTTGTGACACTTGTGGGCCAAAAAAATATAGTTAGGGAATAAATGCGAAATGGTGCGGAATGCAATGAATTTGTGTGGTGCAACAAAATCGCCGCACACTGCGTGGTGGTTCCAATAATAAAACAAACCGCGCGTAGCGCTTTTAAAAGCTTTTCGTACGCATTATGGAAACACAATTATACTGCGCCGTAAATCATATTAAACCATGTCATAATCAACTTCAATCAATTCACAAGTAGACTGCCGTTTGTACTAGGAGCACTTTTGTTGTTTCGGTAGTCATGTTCGTAGCGCTAGTGTGTGTGTGGTAGTTAATAGTCCAAATAGCTGAAAGATGCGTTAAATGGCTTTTCCACAACGAAATAAAAATTTTATTATTTTCCATCATTTTGCTGCGGCTAATGCTAATACCTAGAATGCGTATGCAAGTAAGTAATGGAAAATAGCTGAGTCTGAGTGCCAACGAATAATTCCACCACGCGCAACAGTGTTGTACAATTGGGCAATAAAATCGTATGCGTTTTGTACTTTTATATTGTGTTTATGTCTCCGTTTCCAATTATTTCATAAAATTGTCACACAGCAGCAAATTCTCTTGAATTTTCTTAAAATATTTTTTGGAGGAAAGGTAAGTAAAGTCAAAAGCAAACAATATATGTGAATTAGATCACAGTTATTTCAAAAAGTGCCCAATTAATTCGGTTGCAGCAGCCGGTGTGCGAGCCACGAAAATTGGCGAAAAATGCTCGTCGGCGCGCACAATTTAACCCGTTCTGTACGAGCGAACGCCACACGCGTACAGGTGCAGCTACAAATCTACTTGCGAATATGTTTCAGTATTTATAGCCTTTGTTTGCCGGTGCTTTTTTTCTGCTCAATTTGCTGACGTAAACAAAACACAATCCTTTCCACATAAATTGTGAAAATCGTGTCCCTTTCTCCGCGAACTAATATATGCATTCGTATATTTAGTTTTTCTTTTTGTTTAGTACGCGCATATGCGCAAAACCCGGGTGATTTGTGCTAGGACGAACCACCGCTGATTGGCATCGGGTGCGTTATCGTGGGCACACGCGAAAAAATAAACGCGCGGCTATTAAGTGCTCGAAATAGATCGCGATGAGTATTTTCATATCGGCCGCGCGTATATTTAGGCGCATCACAATCGGAAATACACACACGCCTGCGTGTTGTGTGACGCAATGACATCGCGCGAAATATGCGAAATATATACATAAATCGTTAGCGCCTGCAGTGTGTCACACGGATGTGGTTTCAGCACTCGCTGATGGAAGTGCGAAATGCATACGACATGCCCGCCCGCTGGACGCTGCTTGACGCGAATTAAATCCAACAAATATTGCGCGAATTTCAAAATAGGCACATAAATCATCTTATTCCTTAAAGGTTAATGGATCGCAGAAAAAAGTCACCTCGAATTCCGATAATCATGACAAACCATGAAGGTTAACGATTCGGCTGTACACGCACGCCGCGCTCCGGTGCTAGGAAAATATGAAAATATATCCAAACTTTATGCGATATTATGATGATGGCAGCGCGTGCGCGTATTATTTTTAGTCGCAAGTGCTGCCCCGCGCATACGCTCTGTCGTGCGTCGCGTAAACGATCCGCGCTCGCGCATGTGCGCAAGCACACCACACCTCTCTCAGCGCCGTCGTCCTGCGTCCTGCAGAAATATTCGAAACAGCTGATGCGCACCCAATATAAAGCGTCTCTTCCTTTTCTCTGTCGCATCATGCGCTCTAGTTTGGCCTCCAAAATACCCCGGCACTAAAAATATCGATATCACAAACGCGATCGCTTCGCTAATTATTACACGCACCGCATGCAGTAATTGCGTTTCGCGCCGTCGTCATTGCGTCACGAGCGAATGCGCTGCTGCTGCTGCGCGAAGAGGTTGGCTGTTGGCTGGTCGTAAATTTCCGAATTCCACCATCATTTGTTATGCAAATCGCGTATATCGACGAATACGGAATACCTCGTCCAGTTCTCATACACATTTTCAAAAATCAACAATGAAATCCTTAATTGGTCATTAATTAAACGGACAATTTCGTCAAGCTCGCCGCGGCGAAGAAAGCGAGCGCACGACGAATGGAACCGAAACGAAACAGGATGATGCTAATTTTTTGTTTTGCCGCAACGCGCGCACCTTTTTGGTATCACAAAATAAAAATCGTATTTAATTATTGCGGCGATAAATAAAAGCGATAAAAATCGAGCGCAAGGAAATTACAGTTGAATAAAAACGATGAGTATCTATCGATGGCCGATAATGCGAATGATATTTTTCCACGCCGGCCGGCTCGGGTGTTGCGTTGGAAACTGCTCGAAATGTGCGGTAGCCATTCGATGATTGTATGAATCAATGTAACTATTAAAGCATATCACATAAAAGCGCCACTCTCATTAAACGCCGCGAATGCGATAGGAAACGGTGCGGCGCAGAAATGGAAAACGAGCGCTGCGTCGTCGGCCATCGGACATCGGGACACGCTCGATATTATGGGAATTTATAATTGGAATAGCTAATGAGTGTGTTTAATGCGATTGGCTGGTATTTTCGAGCCCGATGTAAGGGATTAAATATGCGTGTCATTGATCTTATTAGTTCTTGTTGTACGCACCACAGCCCACAGCACACACGGTTTGTTTCTGTTGCGCGTTGTTTTCTATAAGTATCCAATCCTTTATTAGCCCCTTTCCATTGCGCCCGAGCGTAATCGTTTTCCCAACTTTGCACAAGCACAAACTAATGCGAATGACAGCGTTGTTGTGTTCAACCCGTGTCGAGCGCAATGCGCGCGCGCGCAAAGTTAATATTCCAGTATGGTCGTCCTTTATTCGTTTTCGATTGGCTTTTATTGTGCACCAGCACAAAAGCGCCCTGCTGCGAATGCCTCGGAAGACAATCACAACGAATGAAATACAGGTACGCAAAGGCAATTAGTTGTGCAAACAAGCAGCATACCCCGTTACTGTTATTCACTTACTTACCATTTGTTATCTGTCTTTCTTCAATCAATCGCACGATAATTACGCACGCATCGGGAATAAGCTGCCTAATTACTGGTGCGCCACCGCCGCATGCATTAATGCACATCGCTGTGCCCTCATTAACGCCGCTGCAGACCGAAAAGAAAAAGCCATCCGCACGAAAATGACAACGCAACGAAATCGAAACGAAAAAAGAAACGCGCAAAGCGCAGATGCATCATCGGCAGCAGGCCCGTTCGTTCGTAATAAGGACGAGGCGGGCATTTAAAAAAGGCACCTGTATGTCTTCTTCTTCTTCTTCTTCTACTACTTCTTCTTCATCTTCTTCTTCCTTTTGATATTGCTGTAAAAAGGCGCTCGATGCAAACCCGGGCTCCATAGATAAAACAGTTTTCTAGGGAGCGATATAATATACGCTTTACATATACAATGTAAATGTAATTTATTAATTTTGTGCGCGGGGATAACGAAGTCGCATGATTGGCTTTCGAAACTGGTTTACGCTTCTCGCGCGGCGCGCCGTGCGCCTTGCGCCGCCGATCGGATCATCAGCATTCAACATCATCATCATCGTCTTCGTTGTCGTCGTCGTCGTCGTCGTCGGTGTGCGCGAAGAAGAGATGCGAGGACGACGACAGTCAATGGCCCGATATTATTTAATTCGATGGATTTTCTATTTTCTGTGCACGGCGTGTTGTGTTGCTCGCTTTTATTATTGGAGCAACGGCGGCGGGTGTCGTCCACGTCCTTGAATGTTCGTTCTTCAGACCCGATCTACAGGTTCATGCGATGGATGCGTTTGTTATAATAAATATTCTCGCCGCGGCCGCGGCTTTGCACACGCACGCACACACATATGTTTTTTGCCTGTTCCACGACATCGGCGTTTATTTATTGAAATGAAGAGTAAAACAGGTGTAACTGTATAGAAAATGTTACCTTCGTGCTCGCGCGGGACGGACGAATGTGTGCGCAATCGCAAAACAAATCAAACAACAAACGCCGTTTGCGGTCCGGAAATTGTTATTGCCCGCGCACGTACCTATGTACAAATATGGGCCTGGGTTGTTTTTCATTTTTAATTGCGACAGTGATTAAGCCAGCCGAAGAGACACGCGCATAAAATAATCACTGCGTTTTCAGTTTCCAGTTTTCAGCGGGAATATCACTCCAACGCGCGCGACGACATCATTAACTCAAAGACATAATCTTAAATCAAAGCGTAAAAACGAAAAAATAGACACCTTGGTTAATACCCGGAAATGCCAATAGCTATTCTTCACCCCCTTGTTGAATAAAAAACACGAGTAAATGAGTTTTAGGTACCTAGTAAAAAGTTAATGAAACAATCTAAACATGGACATGCAGTTCGTCAATCGGTGGCGGGCCACATGCACCACCACCGGATGTTACGTAATCTGTGAAATATGTATTGCGGCACGTTTGGTCGGCTCGCGCGCGAAGAATAGAAGAACATATGCAAGCGCGCGCGCGCGCCCTCAATCGAAAGGGGTTGATATTTATAATCCACCCTTTTGTGTTTACACTGACTGCCGGCAGGGCGGGCGGAGGCGAATCTGTTGCGCGTCAGTCGCTCGCTCGCTCCTAGTGGGCGACGAATAATTTATGACCCTTTGGAAATTGGTAACGTGAAACTAACCAGAACGCAAGCGTGCGTCTTCGTCGTCGCGTCGGCGTCGTTTCGAATGTCGTCCCGACGCGTCGTCTATTTTTACGTCATTACGACCACTCTGATTGCGCTTTTATTGGTTTGTTTTCATTATTTCACCTCCGACGATGTCGATTACGATATAGCTGCTGCCGGCGCGAAGATGGATGGTTTCGGTAATTAAGTAATTGCAGTCAAGCGCCAATTTTTTTGCCTCTGCACTCCTGGCGCACCAAAACACGAACGCGCGCAACCCCATTAGGTGAAGAATGATTGGGGCGTGTTTAATGGCATGTTAACTGCCACATTAAATAATCGCGGTGCGGCGTGCGCGATTCCGCTATAAATCACACCGGATTCCGACAATTAGTTTTAATTGGGCCGCTGCGATGTTTGCGTGAAGAATTGGTTAATGAAAAATTTGTCGCTCCTGACCCCAAAAATAACGCATTGTGGCCCAAATAATAATGCAATCTTTTAACAATTACGCGCCAGCGTCGGCGGCGGGCGGCGTCGACGTCGTCGTGCCAGAAATAATACAATTTGTCATGTGAATGCCCAATTTATCTTTTGCCCGCCTGCTGAGCGCAATACGCGTGCGCCGTTGTGTTCGTCGATTTGTCGACTTGTTGTCGCTTGTTATTTTTGATTGAATGGCAAAGAAGTAAATGTCGTCCTGATTGTGCGCGGATGCGCGCGCCCGATATGCTCGCGTAATGAGTTGCTTAATATCTAAATTTATGGATATTTGTTCAGAGCGCCGGAGGTGTGATCGCCTTTTTTATCGCATCCGCATCTATGGAAAATTAATTTTCATAAATTCAAGCAATACGCATTCCGCGTGTAGTAATCCTCGGAATGGCGCCCGCTACATAAACAAACGGTGGCGCATATATTCAAATCGCTTGTCAACCGTTGGGCGCAATTCTCCGCAGATTGCTTCTTGTCGAATGCACATTTTATCGGCGTCGACAGCAGCAGCAGCAGGGCAATTCCGAAGCGCCAAGCATAATATGCGCGTGATGATGAATATAAGAATGAGAACGCTTCACGACATCGTAAAATTTCGTTTATTATTCAATAATAAATACCGAGGCGGAAAGAGACATGCACGTAGTTTACACACACCTTTGCGCCGATAACCAATATTAATACGCGCATCGCGATGTGACCGTAAAATATTCCGGCGGGAGTGTGAGAATGTTGATACATTTATTTACTTCTGCGGCGCTTGTCGACGACAGCTCGTATTCGATAAATTTAAATGTCCACCAAATAAAACAGAGTTGATGCTGAAATTTGCCCGCAGAAATTTAAAGAATTAATAATTGAGTTTAAATTAATTCTAACTGTACGCGTGGAGTCTATAAATAGTATCGGTGATAACATAGTATTATTTGAAGTAGTGAAATTCCCAAAGTCAATTACGGGTACGCCCCGCCGAAATACAACGCACATAAATTTTAATTTCTCAGCATCATTTCAACGTCGTCCAGCAGCGGGTCGGTTCGGTTGTTGTTGTTGTTATTTTTTGCCTAATTTAATAGCTTCGAATATTTATAAGCTGCGAATTGCCGCCGCGCACGCAGAAGTTCTCCGTTCCACCTCTTTGCTCTCATCATCGACAACGTCGTCGTCGTTCGCCTCGATCACACTTACTTTCATCATCAATCTCGTCATCGGGATCATTAATAGGTTGACATCATTAAAAATGCAAAGCGTAGTAAATTAATGAACGGGACCCTCGCGCGCGCGCAACACGGTGAAGAAGTGAGTAGTTTAGCGACAACAAAAGTGTTATCTGATGGCAAGCAGCATCCACCTGCTATTAAAATCTCTCCATCGCGTCCGTGCCTCCACAAACTACTTCGTTTCATGCAAATGGTGACAAATGAATTAAAAAGAAGCGACAACAATATAAAAAACACCGTTTTGCATGTAAAAAGCGCAAAACCGATCACAGAGTGGAGAGAAGCAAAAAAATACACGGTATTGAAAACAAGTAGTCGTGTGTATGTAAGCAAGTACATACATACGCATGTATACAACGTTTAGCGCTTATATAATTTATGCAAATTATTTTCGCAAAGCAATAACTTGTATAACTATAATCTGCTGCCGGAGCAATAAGACAGAGATGAATAATTTGCCGCCGCCGCCGTCGTCGTCGTTGCGTATGATTATCGGTTGCTCGTTTGAATTCAAATTGTACAATTTATTTTATTTTATTTAAATATATTCAAATGGACGCTGGCGCTTTTTCCCGCACGAAGGTCCGCGCACACGCGAGAGAGGATCGCCAATTGTGCCCAGGTCGAACAATTTGCGCAGGAGAAGAAATGCGGAGGATGCAAATGAAGAACAACAAACGACGAAGTGAAGCGTAAAACGTTTCCGATGAATTTTGCAATGCGAGGAATGAAAATGCACCGTTAGGTTTCACCTATCACCAAATACGAGCTAATTGCGGAATGCACTTATTGTAATTATCCATAAATATCGCCGCGAATGGCAAGGAGAACAACAAGCAAGCCGATTAATTAAACGAGCGCGCTTTTTTTTCTTCTTCTATAACTGGACCTCAATCAAAATCAAATCTATCGCAGTCAATTAAATCGCATTTGGAATAACAAGCGATTAGCTCATCGCTTGACCGCACCGGAAATTGAAGAATTTGATTAAGCTGACACGTAATTGATCCGCATTCAATCATTGCGGTGAATTGATTTTTGGGAATGGAATTGATCATGATCCTAATCCGTTAGAAAAACACAGAGCGGTGGTGGCGATTAGGATATGAAGAAATCGAAAGAGAAATGTAGGTTGATTCCACGTCATTTGCCCTCGCACGTATAAATGTTTTATCGTTCTCTCTTCTCCTTCTCGCGCGCGTCAGATTAATTTCTGTTATTTATACGCTTTATTTATACAACATATATGAATTTTAAATGTTGCAGTTGAGTCTCGGTCGCCCCTGTCATTCCCAAATTAAAAATAATACAAACATTGTACTAAAAATAAAAAGGAAAATTCAACGGCGGCTCGTTCATTTCCACTTTCGTCGATTCCGTCGCACGGTGGAAAAATTATTAAAACAACACGGACACCGCTCTCGCGTAATGCATTAGACGCGCGCGACTTAAGTAATGAACGATACGTAAGAACATGTAAGTAGGTAAAGAAGTTAATATACAACCGGGTTGGTAAGCGAGTAGTGTCCGATGGCTTGGCGCACGACGACTAATTTTATCCCTCGGCGCTCATTAATAAAGATAAGAGCACGCACGCACCAGCCATCAGATACGGCATTCACGAATTCCATGTCGTGTAATGTTATCTATCGCCGGAGCCACGTTCTCATGTTCAATTCTTAGCCATTTATTAATAGAAATTTTGTGAAATTACAAAAACTATGACACGGAGACTGATACGGCCATCTCGTTTTGCATCCGTCGCACTTTGTTCCCGAGCGGCGAAGCAATTTTAACGATTGTTACAATCAATGGCACATTTATATACATTCCATGCACGAGGCAATAATTTTTGCGCATCGTTATCGTTTTGTTCGCAATTTTGCATAAATTAATGAACTTTGGCGATTGTTAATTTCTATGCGGACGGCGACTGCGTATACAATAACATTATTACAGTTTGCAGTCAATTATTTTGCGCACATTTGTTATGATATGCATACTCGATTTATTTGTGTTGGCTGCAATAAAATCGTTGATGCTTTGATGATGATGTTGATGCGAAAAATTATTATTAGCCATTCCGATATATGACAAGTCCACACACAATGAATAATATTGCATTTCATATTTGCATCGAATAAATAATCAAAAATCTGTTTTTTATTTTTATTTACATATCGAAGTGCATCATCATTATTACATCACTTCGAATTCCATTAGGAGCTGCGCCCGAAAATGAAACAACAAGAAAAGAATCGCATCGCATCGCTCATCTTCATCATCTGTTTTGCTTATTTGCGTGGAATAATAAATATTGTGCACGGCACATTGACTGATGTTAAGTAACACACCGGAGCGGAGCAGAGCACCTTTTTGCATAAATATATCTGCACGGTGGCACTTTGGGTGTTGCGGTGCACTTCTCTTCTCTTGTTCTTGTTCTTGTTGTTCGCATCCGGAGAGTGAGATGGCTTTGCCAGCGCGCGCGCGAGCCAACGCTGGTTTTGGCATCTTTGGCAGACGCGGAACGCATTAGGCGGAGATATGTTGCGCATATTACGTCGAAGTGACTTGCATTTATAATTGTGTTAAATTACCCGCACACCCCACGATAAGCGCGCACTAATTTAATAATGCAGGTGAAATCGGCAACGTCAGCGTCATGATGATGGGCTCTCTCCGGCCGACAAAAGATGCACGACGAGCGCCGAGCACGGAAGCGGGACAGAAATAAAACCGAGACTGATCCTAACCAGCAGCGCGCCGCGTGTAGTGAATTTAAGAAGACATGCGCGCGATTAAAATCGCGTCCTGACTAACCAACCACCCCAATACTCAATGACATCATCGGTTTTAAGCGCACAAAAGGGAGCCAACGCATACAATTCATTTTCCTATCATACGCTTGCGCAGAACAAATGCAAAGGGGGCGTAGGGTGAGCTTTTGAATTAAAATCGAAATGCCTGAAAGCGCATTCATCACATGATTAGCAACATTAATAGTCAGTCATTACATTAGATTGTGGTTGGCGGGCGGTATCATCATGCCATCGGCCACGCAAACAAGGACAATCAGGCACAGCGTCGAGCGCAAACAAATATTCCGGGGATGAATCCCGAGCTTCGGATGTATCAATCGCGTATGGAACCGGCATGGAAATTAGTTGTTATTGTGCACCATCGACTGATACACACGCAATCCCATTCGGTGAAACAACCCACACAAACAAAACGAGCGCCCGAATGCGACGCATTATAATCAGTCCAATATTTGACAAAGTCCTTTGTGTGCGAGCGTGATATTGGCCGATGCCAATTGATGAGCATGGTTGGAAATTGTAAAAACAACATGTAATAGTCCTCGGCGTCGGCGTTGGGGGTTCATGTTGTTGATGATGATGATGATGATGGTGGTGGAAAATGTTATCGCCGCATCGATATTACCATTATTTACACGCTGCGTACAAAACGAAGCGAAACAAAAAGCGCGAACGATATGATTGCAATGCGGTCACCCCCCAAACTTCCCCCGGCTCAGCGCTTTTATCTTCCTTCCCCGGCGTATAATAAATTATTTGTTTGCGGAATTTCATCAGTGCAATATTCCCATTAACAAAATGATGATGTGAAAAGGTGGAATTTAATTTGCGTAACTTTTATAGAAACCTCTACCATCCCATACTACTTGATGTTCGATTCAGTTTTTAATGAGATTGCAAAATACCGCAGGGTGGAAAGTATTAGGTGCCTTCGTGTAAGATAATTAAGATGTTTGTTGTGCGCGCGGACCCTTCGGGGCAAGAGCACGCAAAGAAAAAAGGACGAAAAGGAAGCTGAAATAAACCGGCCATTGATTTGCATTCGGCGAAGGCATTGAATCGGCGAATAATAATTAAATGGGATGTGTATGAATGGACAGACTTGGTGCTCCCCTTAATCAGAAAAAGGGAGACAGCATCGTATGTATACGAAATGTAAATGCCGTTCATTGGGCATCCATAACAGTTTGTCCAAATATTGCTGCGCCCTGTCGATGACTTTGCAATCGGCTGCTGTGCTGTGCGGATGGGATGCGGGGGCGTGCGCTAGATCAGAAAGCGCGGCAACTTTGATTCCCATTACTTAATTACACAGAGAAACTGAATTCGTGAATTCGTCGAGCAAGCAAGCGCCGTGAACAAGCGTGTCGACGAGTGAGGGAGCGGAAGGTGGTGCACGTTCCTTTGATGGTGGGTCCCGAAATCAGATGCTCCGTGCTGCCGAACCTCCCTCGGGTGCTAATGATAACGAGATTAGCTACAATTACACGCCGTCTTCCGGCCGACGACTGCATCGTTCTTTGGCGCACAAAGATAAATGTCGAAACGAAGTGATGATGTGTCGTCGCGCAGTATAAACATTCCAACTTGCAGCATCCCCCGGCAATGCTGCAAATCATTATTTGCGTTTTGGGCTTTTGGGGAAGGGGGTTGCAAGGCAGCTTACACTAATTCCTTGCCGGATGCAAACCACATATGTATATATGTACGAGTAGGTGCAGAATGGAATATATTCGCGAAGGCGTCGTTTGTTCGTTTGCCAGCCGATTTGAATGGGAATGCAATCAAATCGTGCACGGAATGGAATCCCAACATGCAAACCCCGACGCAAAGGATCGCTGACAAAGACAGTTGCGCACGCGCTGTATTGTTCGCGTGCAAATCCGATTACAATCTCGCCGCTTCGGCGATTTAAACACGTTATTAATTTTCGATTTGCACCAAACAAATGCTGGGCGCAGTATCTCATCATCAACACCGCGGAGAAACAAATAATCGCCGGCCATTAAGATGCGGCCGATGTGGATGTGCGCGATGCACCTATTAAAGAAATAAATGACAAACATAAATTCGCGAGACATTACACTGTGTGCGCACGAACGAACGAACGAACGAGAGGCCCGCCGTGCGCTGCGCGCAACCAAAGATAATGCCTTATCGACAGCGTGAAGACGTCGACAGTCGACAGTCGACGTCGCGAGCGAAGAGAGCTTGTTCGATTCCTTTTTTGCATATTAATTACATGATAATTATGCGGACATTTTTCTGTCATCCGACCCGACTGTATGGTGCCATCGCGCGCGATGAGAACCATCGTCGTCTTCGTCGTCGGCATACCAATAAGAGAAGGACACAAGTTTGCATTTAATTTCAATTCGCACTTTGATGCGATCGTTTTTTCGTTATACCGCACGCACGCACGTACGACCACAATGAACGCAAATCGCCTGGCGACGACCGACCTGCGCATTCTTTGCACGCCGCGATTTTTCGCTAGAAAAACCGCTGTCTCACACAGAGAGAGTGCATTTACGCGTCTAGTGTTACTAGCGATAATGACCGGGCATGAACAGACATTAGATGTCGTCGCATTGCTATTTATGCGAATTAAATTTGTCGAGATTAGCACAGAGATTACTAAATTATGTATCAAGACATGTGCGAGTTGGAAAAAATAACGCCGCGTAGCAATTATAAATTACTGCGAAGGGAGACAAACAAACAGCAGATGGAATGTCTGCTGGGCTGCTCCTCATCGTCCTCTCCAACAAGGGCCGCCGGGGTGGGTGTCATTAGATGCGAAAGT
Organism: Myllaena sp. GC000078; assembly: GCA_030264135.1. NCBI lineage: Eukaryota > Metazoa > Arthropoda > Insecta > Coleoptera > Staphylinidae > Myllaena > Myllaena sp. GC000078. The sequence continues at coordinate 11,527 of JARJDR010013158.1, read as the reverse complement.
TTGAAGTTGGCGCTCCGCGTAATGAGTAGCGAAGGTGATTATACAAGCGTAACAAATAGTAATTCAAATTCACCTACGACTCAAGTAATGGTGGTGGTGGTGGTGGGCGGGCGGTTGTATACTATTGATGTTGATGATGCGCAAGGCGAGACGCAACTTTAATGCGACGCGCGCGCACACGCTATCATTCACCGGAGGAGAGAAGAGATTGAAACGCAAGCGCAAAGATGGAGGGCGTGCGCGCGTTTGTATAATATGTACCACTGTATATGTGTTTATTCGCTTTGCTCGCTTTTGTTTGCGTCAACCGAACCAATCAGCGAAATCTTCAACTTAACAATTCTCTCTATTTCGCCAGCAGCGCTCCGGCGCACCCGCCACTAAGCTCCCTTCTGACGCACACGCCACACAACACAACCACCCACCACCAAGGGAAGAAGACGTTGGTTGTGCCGACGCCCAGCATCCCAACCCCGAGAGCGCGATAACGAATGATAGCGCCCGAGAACTTTGCTTTGATAAACATTCATCAGACAGAAAACACGCTTTATGTTCGGTGTACGTTCGTTCGTTCGTTCGTTCGCTAGCAGCATGTTGACATAAAGTAGAAAGACATTAATTGCACGACCATTTATTATCGACCCCTGTCGCACCACCCCTCTCTCTCTCTCTATCTCGCCCACACTCTCCGCTGTCTCGCCGCCACTGTTTTTTAGACGTTGGCGTTGACGTCGTCATCGCTCCAAAGTCGAAATTGAAAAATGCATGGCTTTTTATAGTTTTCTTTTCGTGAGCCGGGCGACATTACATACAAACAAGCTTTTTCCAAATGCTGTTCATTTCTACGTCGCGCGATTTATCCGGCGGCGTGGAAACGGATAAAACCTTGTCGAGGTATGCCTTTCTCGGATGCGTCACGCAAGAATGAGAGACAGAGAGCGAGCGCGCCATTTGGGAGGGAGCTTAAAAAACTTATTTTCGAGGCTCATCACTTAACGCCCCGGTGAGATTTTAACGGATTACAACACAGGCAGGCAGGCAGACTTTGACGATTTGTCGAAGCACTCGCAGCCACCTGGTACCCATCACCGTGAGCAAAATTTATAATATTTCATATCACTAAAAAATCTAATCGGTATCAATACCGGCGGAATGTATTCGATTCGCAGTGGCAGTTGCAGAAGTTTTTAGCTTAATTGCAGCGCGCGCGAAATGATTATCGACAGCGCATTTTATCGCGATGGAAGATCGTTACACGCGCGCACACAAAGCGCGCGCGCACAGGGATAAGATTTACGCGCCGCGCCGCGTTTTCGCATCGTGCGCTCGATCGCAACGAAATATATTACAACTTTGTGGCCGTGCATTTCATGCCATCCTGAGTTCGATTCGCACACACGCACGCACACAGGGCGCGCATTTCGATAGGTGGCAAAGCGCACTCGTCGTCGTCTTCGGTCGGCGCATGAATATATTATAATTTACGATTCTCTTTAACCTCACTTCTATAAAACTAAAAGCGGCACGATTTTAATACATCCTCGTAAAATGCCGGACGGCGCGGGCCGGGTTTAAAAACGCATCTCTCCCAGCAAGTTACGATGCGCCTTGCGCCGATCGAAGGATGCGAAATTGACCGCCATTAATGGAAAAACTATACACTTGATACTTAATAAAATGCTGCAAAAGCGTGAGCAAATGCAATCAGGCAGCGGCGGTGGTGACGGCCGCGCGGCGAAGAAGCTACCAGGCGAATACTGCGATTGGCAGCAGCCACTTTTATCACTTCTCGTACTTCTTTTACGCGTCGATACGGTGAGTGTAGCTAAGTACATCCATATTTACCTTCTAAAACCTGCGCATCGATTAAGCATTTATTTTTTATTCGCCTCCCTCGCGCGCGTCAATGTTTGTTGCGCTCCGCCATATTGCGTCCTTTTCGCTTGATTCGATTTGCGAGAGAGGAAACATTGAGCGCGCGCGCGTCAATTGGCTGCGGATGCGGACATTTATTTTTCTCGCTGCTGCGCATTAAAACAATTTCCTTGTAGTCTGCCACCGCCATTTTCTGTCGCGAGGTTTTCTTTTTTTGGCGACGATTTATGCGGTAATTCACGCCATTGTGCGCATCATGTGAATCGTAGGTATGTATGCGGCATTTGACCAATGGCCGAACGCGGCGCGTCGGTTGCCAGAGCCAATGGCGGCCTAGCGTGGGTGCACCCGTCACGGATGGAGACAATGCCCGCCTTGCGCGCGCGTGCTATCATTAGCGAGGCCGACCGCGCGACGCTGATGACAAGTGTACCTCCCTCAAAGTGAGAAATGGGAAAACATGCTATTCAAAACAGCGCAGCGCGCCGTTGATACGAAAAAAAGAGATAGGATAGTAGTTGCAGACAACCGACCCTCTTTTGTCTCTTTGGCGCAGCGCGCTCTCCCCAAAACCGCAACCTTTTTCCCTCTTTTGCGCATCGGTATGAAAATTACAAAGCCGTTGTGCGCATGCCGCGAGCGCGCGCGCGCAAAGAGATTGCCGGGGAAAACAAACGGACAGACAGACGGATGGACCCGCAGACGAAACGCATGCAAGAGGAGAGAATAGTACAAACAGCCACCGCCGCCGCCGAGTCGTGTTTTCAAAGTGCAACATTACAACATGGAAACCGTGGAAAAGAGAATCAAATGTGTTGTACACAGGGTACGTGTGCCAACTTCAATGGAGAACCAACCCATCTGTAATAGGTCTGCGTTGCATACACTCACATACGTCTCCCCAGTGTGCCCCTGCCTCTCCCCCCCGGCGCCCACCTCCCCAACTCGTCTCGTTCATTATTCATTTTTGTATGTGTTTTGTGTTGCTGCTGCCGTATGTTTAATTTAACTTGCCCACCCTTTATGCTTCGCCCCTTTACGCTCGGGCATATACCTATGGTATGCCACAAAACGTCAGCGCATTGAATTTTTGTAATTCTTCATTCGTTATTTTGGATGCCAAGACATCGCGAGCATTAGGGTGGAGCGCAGCATCAAAAGAGCAGAGCAGAGTCAACAAGGTGACCTGAATGCAGAGCGGCACGCGTAAAGTATGCAAAAGTCGCGCGTCGTCACGAGTCAGCGTGACGCGAAAGGGGGCAAAAGTAAACAAGCAAACGTGTGCACGCGCGCGCGCCCCCCACGTCTCCCCTGCTTTGTACTCGGGCCGCTCAAAAGAAGTCGCAGAAGAAGAAAGCGCGCAGGAGAATTTGATTATCGACGTCCGTCCGCATTGCTTTAAGTTTGTAAGTTCTTTGGTGTAATCGCACACCGCACAAATAGCACGAAATAACTAATTGGGGCGACCGGCGATGGATAGCTGCGAGGGTGCACGCGCACTTACCTTTTGTTCGTGCTGCTGCGACTGCGATAAGAGCTGCTCGCGCACCATCTGCAGCGAGAGGATCATCTCGGAGAGTTGGCGCTCCTTTTCGACGATGTTGTCGCCGGAGAGCGCCTGCTGCAGGGCGGCCGCTCTCTCATCGCTGCAACCGAAAGAAATTGTTTTCGAAAATTAAAAATTAGTCATCATTGAATATTTTCTAGTGTCTCCCGGTTTTAATCCATCTCTGTATGTTCTTTGTGTCTTTGCATTGAGCGTAAAAGCAACAAATGATGATGAAAGGTATCAGGATGATGACGATGATGAGGACTACAGTGCGCAACGAGATCGAAGCGAGCGATAAGATTGACAAAAGCGGGACGAGTGTGCCGCCTTCATTACACGCCCGCATGCAAATGCAACAAACGCCCGAAAGCAAAGCATACGGAATGGAAGAAGGCAAGATTGGTGGAGGCGACGGGTGGCGCGGCCGCCGCACAAAATAACGGGGAAGAAATGAGCGGTGAATAGGCGCATTCAGAAGTTTGTTAGCCGATGTATTATTCAGCGATGCAGCCGGACGAACGGACGGAATGGACACTGGGCGCACACGTACGCCACGTCCGAAAAGATGGCGGACGCGCGCCCGGCGCCTCCGCGCACTTCCGATAATGTAATATGCATTGGATATTAAATTACCGACTAGTGTACGAGGACGAGTACACAACACCAACTTTGATTCGTGTCCTTTCAATGCGCACCTTGGAAACAACCAATGCATTATTCAAATGTCCTTTTTACCATGTTCGCCTCGTAGTCATCGAAGTAAATATTGTAAGGAAACAGCAGTGAGCAGACTATCAATATTACATATTGTTTTTATCATGCTGGCTGGTTACGCAATCGTCGGCCGTTGTCGCCATGAATGAATCGAGAGAGAATTGGGTTAATCGGTTAGAGCTGAGCGCGTTATACATATTTTTTCTTTCTTGTTTCGAATTGGTTTGAGTGGCGTTTGGTGTGTAGCGTTATCGCGCGCGCACGGGGTTAAGCGAGTCAAGGCGAATCCGATTATAATATGTACACTACTATGTTGAAGCGCCGCACAAAATGAATGCGGCGCAATGCGAATGGGAATAATGATGGATGGTTTTATAATCGTTTCTTACGCGTGCGAGTCGCCGCCGCGCTGCATACAAGGTGGTCTAGAAAATCACGCCGCGGGTAGTTAATAGCGTCTATTACATGCTCCACTTTTGAGCTCATGCAAAGAGATAGTGAGAGGGAAGGCAGACTCACGAATTGCTGGGCGTCGTCGCCGGCGACGGTCGCTTCTCCTCCTTGATCGTGCTGTTGTTCATCTTCGACGTGAGCCGCTTGAGCACGTCGTCCATGGAGCGCTTCACGCCGCTCACGTGCGAGGAACTATTGTTATTGTGTATACTACTATTGTTATTATTGTAATGAATACTAGGCGTCTTGCTCAGGTCGGACGTTGGCGAGCTGCACTCGCTCGAATTACGCCGTCGCTGCTGCTGCTGCTGCTGCTCTAGCTGCTGTTGCAATTGTTGCAACTGTTGCGCCTGCAGCTCTTTGACGCCGCGCTCCTGCAGCATGGCGGCGGCGGCGGCACTGGCTGCCGCCATAGCCGCCTCCTGCACACTGCCACCTCCCACGGCACTTGCCGCAACGCGCTGCTTCTTCGTCGGCGGGCTGCGCTGCTGCTGGTCGTCGTCGATGCCGTCGTCGCTGCCCGAGAGCGACGCCGACGACGATTCGGACAGTTTGTACGTCTTGTAGCCGCCCGTAGCGTGGTTGTGATTGTTGTGATGGTGCAGCGTCGGATGGCTGTTGTTGGTGTGATGGTGGTGCAGGTGGTTGTTGTGGTTGTGCAGCAGCGGCTGTGCGCTGCTATTGTGCAGATGCGGATGATGATTGGGGTGGTGGTGGTGTTGGTGGTGGTCCTCTTCGCCGAGATCGCTGAGATTGTTGCTGCTCGTCTCGTCGAGATCGGTGAGGCCGCCGCCATCGCTGCCGCCGGCGATGATCGTCGGCGGGAGCGGGGGTGCGCCGCTGTCCGGCGATACGGCCGCTGCCGTTGCTACCGCCGCCGCCGCTGCTGCCGCCGCAGCCGCAGCCGCCGCCGTCGCCAGCACGGCGCTGCCCTCTTGCAATTTCGTCGGCGGCGATTTGCGTTTGGAAGACATCGTTCTGAAACATACAACAACGCGCCCCCACGTTCGCTGTTATAGATTGGGTCCTGGTTTCGCTGCGTGTGTTTTCATCATCATCATCGTCTTGGATGGTGTGTTAGTCGGTGGGTTATTAGTTCCATTTCCCATTAAAGACGACGTCTGCATGTGTAGTGTAGGAATGTGTGTATGTTATTTAATTAACCCCAAGGAGCGTGCCAATTTCCGCCAACAAATAACATCAAATTGCATTTGCCAGCTGTATCCATCCCAATGTCCATATGTCCAACAAATTGCAAGAAGATGACTTCATTTGCAGGGCAAGAAATTGAAAATCTTGCATCCCAGCTCCAATTGCAGTTCCGATTAATTTTCACAATGTTGATTACATGACTGCACAATGTCATAAAATTATTATTTATATTATTTGTCGAAATGTTTTTACCGTACGCGTACAACTTGTATAGTATTGTTGCTTATTTCGCTCATGTAATTTATTACCAAGTAATCAAAGGTCATAAGCAAAGTGCGCGCATGCAAACAATAATGGCATTACGTAAACACATCCTATGTGCTATGTGCCACGCGTTTATACAGATAATTAATATTAAATAAATAAATGTATTTTTTTCAATACTTAGTAAGCATTTTATTACTCATCTTTAGTAAAATTTCCACAAAATCACGAAACGCAATGTGATAATGATGAAATGGAAAAGGTGAATAATGAAATTCGCGCGCACGCTTCCAAGAAACTCCGGCGCACACCTGTCGTAGGGAAAAATTTCCATAAAGGACTTTATTCTTCGGCCTTTGCGCGGCGATGAATAAAATAAAATACAAAGCGCACAATTTGGTGTGTCAGTTTTCAAAAGGCTCGCTCACGGACAGCGGGTGGGGGGGGGGGGGGGGGGGGGCGGTTTGGAGAGAAATTTCATTGAAACAAAAATACATTTTCATCGCATTATATATTCGTCCGCGTGTACTTTGTATTTGCTATATTAAAAGACGCTAAAGTATTTATTTAGGATACTTTAATGATATACCCGCGAAGCGGGGAAAACGAAAAGTGCCCAGGACTCTTTTATATTATGTTCGCGAGGAAAGAAAAGGAAAATTTCGTATTCATTATGATGTCCCTTTTATATACTACCTACCACCTCTGCTCGTCTATAGGTAGTATATGCAGACGAACAGTATATTACACACTGTGTTTTCCGTATCGTGCGTATTGATTCGAGAGAAGGACCTTCGCATCCTGCTCGTCCTGGTTGCGTTTTCGCAATAAAAATAAAGAGGCGGAAGATGCGCGAGCGGGCGCAAAACCGACAAATCTAATTTCTTATGAAAATAAAATATTACGCTTCGAATTTTTCCTCCCGCTTCACCCCCCGCGCTGCGCATTTATTATGATTATCATTTCCCGCATTTCCTTTCGTCGCCACTTCATTCCGTCTTCTTAACTCGCGAGTGGAAATAGTTTATCATCAATGTTACGTATGTTTTCTTTTTCCTCTGCAATTTTCTATCTTTGCATATGTTTTGTTGCGAAGTACATTGATTAATTTGGTGCTATTATTATAGTACGGACAATAATCAAGGCCGCAATGTAAGTAAATTGACTTGGGTCCATCCGCATTGACCTTTGCGCTGTGAATCTGTCCGAAACACGTCCGTCCGTCGCCTATTCTTCGGGTGAAAAGGACGGGCGCCCAACCAGGCATCCACCCCCCCAAAATCACTTCCTCTCTACTCTCCACTCCCGCACAGCGCACTAGAACAAGCAGTCACTGATGACATTCATTGTGCGCCAAAGATATAACGGTCATTATGTAAACGTTGCTTTTATATTTATTGCGCGCCAGCGCGAAGGGTGCAATAGGAGGGAATAGCGGCGGGTGTGGGGTGCATTCATTGCGATGATCCTTCACCATTCATCCGAGAATGTCCTTACAGGAACGAAAACAACGCACACACACACGCAAAGAACGAAGTCGAGCGCGGGAGATGAGGCATAGAGCAATGTATGCACATAACAATCACCATTCGCTCCACTATGATTATGATGCGTGGCGTAGTATTATATAGGACAATGCACGTGATGCGAATGATGATCGATGCGAGACACACAAAAAACGAAAGTAACAAATTATCAGTTAATATATTCCGTCAGTAATAAGTAATAAGTAATCAAAAGCGAATCAATCACCACAACGCCCATTTCCAAGAATTTAACTATTATTTAGCTATTAGATGGTGGATTAAATATGATTGAGGAATGTAGCAATGGGCAAGTGACAACATAAACATTAAGTTTTGAAAAAATCAAAGGCAATGGTTAAATTTCTATAGGCATACCAAGGATGCCCCGGCATGGGGCACTGTGTGCGTGCAGCAATGCCATGCGACATTCTCATTCGGCCGGCCACTTTTTAATGAATTATTATTCACAATTATGCGCAAAAATGCGAAAAACTCTTGGACGTACGTACACGTGCGCGCATACAAAGCAGAGACGACTATGAAGACGGGCGGCAAAAAAATGATAAATTACGCTGAGCAACGCCGCCGCTACGAAAGAACCCAATCTTTAATAAAATATGTGCGCGCGCTGCGTCTCTATCCTAGCACGCACCGCATGCACGCACGCACCGAGAGCAAAAACAACACTCGGCGTAAAAAGAAGAGGCTTGCGCTCGCGCGCGCGCACACCGGGCGTAATTGCAGATGAAAAGAGCGTTTACACCATTAGCTCGTGCGCTCGGCATTTGGCTCTCCCGGTCGCGACCGGTAAAAGCGTTCGTTCGTTCGTTCACTCGCAACAATTGCAATTAATATCATCATATAAGACGAGGAGAACGAAGAAGATATATACACGCGCGGCGCGACAGGATCGGATACATTGTTGTATTGAATTCCATTCTGTAAATTCTCGAGAAGTAACGTGACGTGATTAAATCAATGGTGCTCGCAACCAACGTTTGTTACTTGCTTCTTCTCTTCCTTGAGCTGGACTGGGCGCCGCCGATAATAAAAAGCAGACGACGCACGCGCATGTATGATATCGGCGCGGAGCGGGTACGCGCTTATTAATATTGTTTTTAATTTGTAAAAGTCGACGGAATTTATTCCGCGGAAAATATGCCGCACATTGGCATGCGTTTGTCTTTATTTGTTTTTTAATATTGCCATACCGTCGGTCGGCGACATACCAGTGTTGCCCATCGCGGGGCATTCACAATCCATTTAAAATAGAGGAATCGAATCGGATTCGCCCGCTCTGCGTATCAGTAGCGAATGCGGATGGCGTATGAGCACGATGATGATGATGATGATGATGGCATTTTCTCTCTGCGCAAGGGAAATTGAATTGTCCGGCCCGGTGGGCGGCCAGCGGCGCCCACAATGGTCGCTTGTCGCTTTGCCCGTAGTAGTATGCAAAAAGGTTCCGGATTATTGGGGAGAACGCTGCAACTGTTGGGTGGAAAACGGCCTCACAAAGGCGGACTGTGTATGAGTGTTGGGGAGGGCATCGCTTTCATCGCACGATTGATACAGAATGAGTGAATTTCTCTCTTTTCCTGTGTGTGCGTGGGTGGCGTGGTATACAAATGTGGCGGCACGCACGGAACACTCCATTAAAATCGTCCCCCGGCCACGCAAAGAGCACACAATATGCACGCAAATGTATTCCGTTGGCCATTATTCCCAACAACGATGGCTTTTTCAACCCTCTTTTAACACACGGGTGTTTTTTTTTCAGCAAATTGTTTTCCTCCTTTCTTGATTTTATAGCGCTAAAATTAAAATGACAAATTGTATGATATTAATGTCGACGTTCCTTCTTCCGTTCCAACAAGAAATGATATATGTGCATTCGTATATGTATAAAGAGAGAGAATAGGGTTCCATCATCGAAATGCAGTGGGTTTGTTAAAATAAAAATGACGCAAGCCGCCCTCCGCCATCAAAAGACAACGAATATGATCGATATACATATATGGATGGATGGGTGGTGCATGCATGCCGTGTGCATGTGTGTTATTCCAAGGAAGCGCACATCCGCCGCCGTCGCCGCCACCGCGGTGAATTATGGGCCTGTCGCATCGCGTTGTGCCCACTGTAGCAAACAAAAAGTCGAGAAAGAGACAATTCCTCCTGTCGGCTCAATGATGCGTTCCGCATCGACTTTGATCGCGTATCGTATCCTAGCCCACAATGCGGAAATGACGACGATGATGTTATGTTGTTTTCACTTTTGTGGGATTCGCACAAATATCGTCTTAATATGCTAATTCCTCGCCGTTGGCGGAAAGAAACGAATAATAATTATTTATTGCTGATGCTGGCTGGATATTATGTAAAACTGCTGCATCGTAGCCGATTAGAATTGATTGCCAATTAAATCGCAGCGCAAATTGTTTGTTCTAAATTTAATTCGATGATAATTATGTGCTGCACACATTATTGCGGGATGATTGCGGGTATGGGCAACAAAAAGCGGCAAAATACTGCAATTATTATTATTATTACGTCGATAAGACAGCCGAGAGGCGCCATCACGCGTACGCATTGTGATTGATGGGAAATTTATAGGCGGCCAAAGCGCGAGAGCGATTTCAACAAATTTATCGACATATTGTTTAGAGTCCGCACATAGACTCAACATAACCGATTTCACTTGCATCTATGTCACCAAGTGACTTACATTAAAATCGATCCGCATTTAATTGTATAGTGAAAACAAATTTAATTATAGTATACGAGCGCGCCTTCTGGCCCAGTTTACGCGTGCGCAGCCAATCTCTGTATGAGTGATACATTTTTGTTTGTCTGCGTACGCGTTTTGACCTTTTTAGCGATCCGGAGAACAACTGCAGCGTTTTTTATTTTTATTGCGCTTCGAAAAAAAAATCATTAACGCTAGCAAATACATTGTATAATTCAGATAAGCGCAACGATGATCGTATTTAATAAGGATCATTACGAGATCGCCGCTAATCATAACTAACCCGAGACGACGACGACGACGACGACGACGAAGGTTTTTCATTAGATTTGGACCGTGTCCGTGATAAATAGACCTTTGTGGTGATAATGCGACCGAAACAACAGATATTGGCCGAATAATATTTGAATTAACAAAAACAATCCTTGGGGCGATAACAGCTTAGCGAACGATTGCGCTTTCGGGAACAAAATGTGTGTATCTGTGCGTTAATGGAAATATTGAGCAAAGTTGCACAAGGTGGTCTAGACTCTAAAGGCAATTCGATACCGGCATCTGCTTTTGACAATTGATGCGATTTCGATGTTCCCCGGCCCATTCCGCAGCAAAGACAAAGTCGTACGAATGCACCGCAACACATCTGTTTGCCATTTAGACGAAAAAAGACATTTTGGCCACATCCTCTCTCTGCATATCATCACTGCCATCGTTAAGAGCGACGGACTAAATTAACATTTGCAGACGTTATAATTCGTGTGCGCTTATCCATCAACAACCGTGTGCCGGCATTCATTATATGGGACATGTGTGTGCCCTTATTCCATCCCAACCACCTACACTGCGATGGGACGATGTTTTAAAATGCACCCCTCGGTCGCATTGCCATCGTCGAGGGCTTTAAGTGGCTTGCTTTATTCTTCGCCTTCACAACCACCGTGCGCCCTCAAACTGGAGCACAGAGGGCTGCTACGATGAACAAGTGTGTTGTGCAAAGATTTGAGTGCAGGATTTGGGGTTCGAAATCTGATTTATGTTGTTGGGTCAGTGGTGGTAACCTTAGACGACGTGTTCTTTTTCCACCCGCAAAGATTCGGATTTCGTTTGTTTCCACCATCGATGCATGCGCGCACGAGTTCGCGGACGGTAATCCATTAAAATTAAAGCATGCGTGTTTCGGGAGGAAACGCACACTCACACCCGATACGCGCGCGACAAGCAGCGGAGAGAGGCGCGCACAATGTGCACTGT
>JARJDR010013141.1:0-18573 GCA_030264135.1 Myllaena sp. GC000078 | reverse complement strand
CGTCGGCCCTAATTTGTGATTTTCGACGCGATAGCGCGTGAATTTCATTAATTTGCAGACGGGTACAGGACGCGCAGTGGCTGCGATTTGAGATAAACATACGAGTAGAGCAGACTCGCGGTTGAGTCATCGCCATCGCATACAAACGGAGTGAGTGCAATGCCATTAAATAATACTCGACTCCCCCGTGCGTAGTAAATCGTTGCAAATAGCATTAAGTAATACTAAATTGCGGCCGAATTGTATTAAATCATAACAAATCGTAGTAGCGGGGCAATTACATTTATAATTGAAATGATTTGAAACACGCGGCGGCGGCGGGCACACCAAATCAAATTTGAGTTTAATTAAATTGTGACTCGGTTTCGCGGTTGAAATTAATATTGCGTAAAAATATAATTAAAATGTTACGCAACGCGACGTCGAAACTGAAAGAATGGGACTCCACTCACTTACCTACACCAACCGTAGCTAACGCAAGCGGATAAGCAGAGCGAATAGTCGAAACCATTTTAAACAATTTCAAATTTTCAAATTTAATTAACATGATTATAGAGTGCGCCGCGTTCATAAAAGGGTATCCATGAATAACCAACTAGTTCACGGTACGATTGCAATTGGATGGAATGCGAGTGCGAGCAAGAGTGTTGTGAATTAATAACTATTAATTGATCTAAGAAGCGACGAGATTAACAGCTCACGGACTATAATTAATTGTATAATTGTACTACGCACACACACATAGACCCACAAACACTCTCGATCGTAGTTAACTCAATTACATATACATTCAGACCCGAAAAAACGCAAACAAATCAATGTCATATCGATGAATATTCACGATTGCAATAAATCACCCGATTGGTAATCGCGATGCTTATAATTATGTTACGTTTTGTGCAACACACAATTAACCTTTACCCGCCAATATTCCGCATTGTCCCAATAGCGTTGCAATTTCGTCAAACTCGCGGGCGGCAATCGAATGTTAGCACGTGGAAATAATAACGCCTTTCAGAAACGAGTCAATGGGTTAAGGTTAAATTTGTCGAAATCTTGTGTCACTCATTACATGCGTTAAACTCCAATCATGAATAACGATTATTTGTGTTGTTATCGTTGCCGAATCGATATTGATCGATTGAAATATTAGAGGTCTTTTGTATCATGATTTCGCCTAGTCGAAAATTTTAATGCCGTTTTAATAATACGCACGCAAGATCGTTACGTATTGTTATTGACAATGGTTATTAATGAATATATAAGAAATGGCCAAACGAGCGGCAAGTTCACAATCATAAAAGTAATGATCGTAAAAATGATAGTTTTGTTCAGCGCTGTGAAGGTTACAATTGTTCCGCATTTATCGCTCCAATATCGGATAGATTTGTTGAAGACAATGAATTATTACTGTAATAATACGCGCGTGCTAAATTTGACCGCAATGTTTTCATCAAAGTTAATAGTCGGGTAAGTATGTGATTTTTACTGTCATTGACATGGATTCAGGCAGAAAAAAATATTTCCATTAGCAAGAATTGCCGAAATCGATGTAAATAAAATTTTAACAATGATTTATTTCATTGCCATTGACATTGTAAGTGAAAACAAAAAAAAATCTTGGGAATCTCCGTGTTTACGGAATCGAATGCGTACACAAAGCGTGCGAATATAATGAATACTAACGAACCACGAGAGTGAGCAGATCAGTATTTACATAAATATTAATGCGATCCAGAAAGATGCGAAATGAATGCGGAAACGCGTACGTACCTACTGCAGCATCGATAATTTCATTCCGTAATTGAAGATTATTCGTCGCGAGGGAGAGACGTAAGCTAGCTCGTAAATATTTCACAAATAAACAAATGAAAATCGGACCTGACTCTCGCATGCGATTGAACGAACGTGTTTCTTCCAAATATGGTAAGTAAATCGCCGCGACGACAAGTTTGAATTTTTGATTGCATCGTTTTCACGCACGCGAAAACTGCGTAAACAGTGCGCCACAGTGCCCGATGATGGGCATGTGTATGCGTAAGCATTCGACGTTTCCAACGGTTTTTACTGCTAATATCGCGTAAAAAATGCTTCACTTTGGATACGCACACGTATAAGTATAACTATGTACACGTCCATTAGCGCAGCATCCACGTCCGCATGCGTACAAACCGTTGTATGCGGCGGCAATGGAGTGGTTGTCGATGTCGCCAACGTTAACGTTTAAAAACTCGCACTTCCTATACATGCGTGAGCGTGTGCGTCTGTGGCATTTTAATGCGGCCGGCCGCAAAGCGCTTCGATTACATTTGCACGACAACGACCGACAGACGAGAGAAAATGATAATGGCCAAAAGATTTCCGATGTTAAAACGGCAGAGACAACAAAAACGTTGCGCGTGCGCGCGCAAGCAATCGTGCATTGACGTCACTTAGATTTTAATGTATAAATTTATGTATTACCAATGTCGCCAATGACACCAACTTTTTTCTTTGCTTCACTTTGTCCAATCAGTAATCACTAAATAAAGCAAATGCGAATAACTTTCTTTGTTGTATCTACCTATGTATGGGATAATGCTAAAGTAATCTGGAGAGTTCTCCACCTACTTAAGTCGAAGATTCATGCACACATGTAAATTTCTGATTGGTAAACTGGCAATTTTTCCTCGTATTTGCACTGCAAAGCTCTCCATCGGACGCTCATAAAAACTGGTATAGATAGCATGCCATTAGAAAATTCCCATACGCATTAATGAAGCTGAAGTGCGCGCGTATGCGTATGCCGCTAAGCATATTATATCGATGCGGATAATTGCGAAGAACGACGATTCGAAATAAATTCTTGCTCTCATCGCGTGCATTTGCCACAAGTCGAAATCTTCCGCAATGCACGTGGGTACGTAAATCCTTTATTTAATCATATCTCTGCAACGAAACGAAACGTGTTTGCATCTAATCAACATCACCGATACAGTGCAATGGCACGAAATAAGAAACAAGTGCTCTTTCGCTTCAACTGATTATGAGAACGAATTTATGCATATGCGAGTGGAGATATCGATGGATCGATCCATAGATCGATCTATCCATCGCGTTTTGCTTAGTTGACGACAGTTAGAGAATTTCCCTTTCACATGTGCACGGCATCTCTCGATCGTCTTGAGTTAAAAATGTGTTTGCAGCACACGGACCAATGCATGAATTGAATTGCAATCGAATTCGATGCGATTGCATCGTGTCTCGACGACGTGCAACGTGTCCATCACCAGGTGTGCACGACGAGTTTCGCTTTTATTCACACCGATTCTAATTGGTATGCATGTTCGTCGGCTTTAAATTTTTGGCATTTTCGATTTCGGATCACACAGGATACCTTCATACACGCAGTTCTTACGTATGTAATTACGATTCAACGTACATTTCGACTAACTATTAAATAAAGCGCGCACGCAGATAACGAGCAACGGGATACGGTAATCGGTAAAACAAAGCACGTGCAACAAGTCCCTCTCGAACAAGAAATTGAAATTCGGACAATAGCGCACATGTCATAAATATCAATTTCCAATAAAACTTATCGACTTGAATGACTAAGCTCACAATGCATTGTTTCATGACATGTCGTAATTGAACAAGACAACGGAAATTCAACGCATAATTCACCAACAAATTGGCAAAAACCCTGAAGCATAATTTTATGCATAACTAAAATGCATCAATATGAATGGAGCCCGCGATCAGAATCGGAATAAGTTTCATTCGTTTTGACCAACACAGGAATGGCCAATGACTGGCAATGACCAATATTGTATTTTTGGTGTATCGTTATGGACGCGTGCGATCTATAAATAAAACATGGAACAAAACAGTGAGCTCTGCGCACGCAAAGAGCGAAAAAAAGAACTGAAACGCCACCGAGAGGCACGAATGAATAAAAAACGCTACGACGAGCTACATATTGAGTAAGATAACCTTACAGAACACCTTGCCACCATGCATGTAACAACACGACGACGACGACGTCCACCCACAACATCGCACGCTGGCTGGCGGCGGATATAAAAATACATTGTACAGCGAAATGAATGCAAGAACAAATACGGTTGCCACGATTATGTGCGGCGCATATTATGGCAGGCACAACATCGCCGTCAACATCAATTTGTTTATTATATTATCTTGTACAAATAATATGCAGGTATGTAGTCAACAAGGGCACCACCGGTTTGTGTTTGAAAATGAAATCATCACTGTCATGGTTTATCGAAACAAAATGCATAACTCCCAATAAATTACTATTAATAATTACTACAAAAAATAGATAAAGATCTTGTTAATATTCAATGATGGCAATGAAATATTAACAAAGGCTCAAGACTTAAGATTAAAGCTATCGTTTGGATTTTATGAGTTAATTAATTGACGATGCGATAATTGCGAAAGTAAATTGATCACAAGATCGATATCATAATCGATATTTATGCGCGACGATCGTAAAGTGTTGTGCGGCGAAGAAGAGAGTCGTCTCTTGATCCGGGGGAGAGGTGAAGCGAAATTCCTCGCGCACAGCATGCGAGAGAATTGCATCGCGCGCGCGCGCGTGAAATGTTGGACCAAAAAAGGCGCTTTCTAAATCATCGCCACGCGACGAGAACCACCAGCAGCAACCAGGTGCGTATTTATTAATCTCGCCAAGCGAAAGAGATACCAGGCGAAAGAGGCAACAATATCGAAATCAGAATTTCGTTTTGTGTGTCAATATAACTTTCCTTCTTTCTTCTCCGAAAAGACAAGAGATCTTCGCAACCGGGCGACACCACTTGCGACCATATCAACATCGCCACGAGAGAACATTAAAAAACGAATAAAACCGTCCGAAAAGAACGAAAGTTACTCGTTTATGAGCAACGAGAGCATCATCGTCTTGTTTAATTTCGTTTTCATGTGAAAAAAAAAACCCAGCCAGGCATTACAACACATTCTTCTGCCTCGGACAAAACACTGATTCTGAATTGATATCAGGATGCACACACGAACGCACGGGTGTAACTTTCCAACAGGATCATGAACTCGCACACGCCAAGGTCGCGACCAACAACAGCAATAATAATAATATAATCGATGAATGAATAAAAAAAGCGATCAGTCATCGAAATTAACTCCTTGGGGAAAATATTCTAACCGCGGTGCCGCCTGCTTTGGATAAGATGCGTTCAGGTGCGCGTTTAATTGATCATTTCAGCCGGCCCGGCCCGCTGCTAATTAACGCTAATGATAAACTTTGGGTGTCGCAACCGATGATGATGCTAATGATTATGACGCGGATGCGCGGCCGCATCATCATCAAGCAGCCAAGAGGGAAACGGACACACCAGCGCACACCAGGGATTCGTTTCATTATTATCGCGGCGTAATTTACCAAACGTCAGCGTACGCGGGCGCAAGCCATCGTTACTGCACGCGCTGCATGCAGAGACATGTCCGCAGCAAAGACGACGACGGCGACGAGGAGTGACGCCTAAGAGCGTAAGCAATCGTAAAGTATCCAACAAGTACGCAACTGTGCATGGATGAGCGCGCGCGTGTGCACATTGCACTCGTGTGCAACGACGTCGTCGTCGTGGACCCGTCGGCGGCAAGGTCTTCTTAGTCACGCAAGGACGCGCATTGCTCTTTGTTTCTTCGCGTGCTGTAACTACCCATATACGAGGTGCGGCTTGGAATCTTCCAGACTAATTCAATAATTTATTTATTTATTATAGCACAGCCGGATCACAAATGAAGAACTCTTATTGCGCGCTTCTTAAATATTATTCATATTGATCACATTATAAGAATCACGTGCATAATTGATGGTCATTTTGCAACCATACCGAGTACATATTTATGCCGAACATGCACAGTATGCAGAACATACATGCAACAATGTCTCGTGCAAGAGATACCGGACAACAACATCGTCGACGTGCAAACACGAAACGCAACTCCTTTTCTTCCTCCTTCTCGTCCTCCTCCTCCACCTCGATCACGTCGTTATTGTAGCTGCGGTCGTTTTGGGCTCTCATCGGTTTTTATTCGTTTTTTCTTCTTCGCGAATATTGAAAACGTGTACGTCGTAAATTACAAGCGAGCGATTTTCCCGCGCATCGCACAAAGATAACGCATTGAAATTGAAAGCGCTCAGCGCCGTTTAAAAGTTTAATCGTGTAATTTACCGAGACTGATGTTGCAAGAGGCAAGCAACTACCAATTCCATAGTCCGCCTGCGCACACGCACGTAGCCACAGCACATTGTGGCGAATTTCTTTATAAAAACATTGACGCAATCTAGTTCGCAACCGCGCGCGCGTCCGATGTAATTCTAATCGCAATTAAGCGCCTATACGTAAGTGGGCATATCAATTGATCACAATCCAAATGACTCGATATATCGATTGCGACAGATTTTCCACCCGTTCGTTATTTATTTGTATAGAAACGCACAACGCCACAACATTGCCGGTGCGCACGCGAAACGCGCGGCCGAACAATCAACTTTTATTTTTCATATCGCCTTTTATTGTTGTACGCAGCCGCAATGTATAGTAGGTACGTACGCGTGTGTACCGTGCTGTGGCGGTAGTTAACATTCCTTAGAAGGTCGTTGTTGCTGTGCTGTGTGTGCGTTTTTTACTCGGTTCGCATATGCGCTCGATGACTACTACAACCGCGAGAATGCGTGCGCGCGCGCGCACAGTCGTTTGCTCATAGTTAATTAATCAATTCAATGGGCTTGTTGCACGCGCGGGCGCTGCCATAAAATCGTGTCAAATTACGTAAAAAACGCAATTCCGTACCAAACTGAAAATAAACCTAGATGCTAAATGTTTTTTTCCATGGCGCGAAGGCGATGATGAATTTTACAACAGTCCAACGCAAAGGTGCGTGATATGCACCTATAGGTAATGTTGTGTAATGAGTCACAGGTATGAAAGCACCGCAAAGGTTAACGAAGGTGACGATGATGAGTTTGAAAAATCCTGGAGTTCGCGGAGGTTAATCGCATGTGTATGATGCGCGCAGGAGGCAAACCTATCAAATTTTTCACTTTTATTTAATAGCCACTAGACTGACTAGACCATTATTTTTTTTTGGCGTTCCAGAATAGATTTACGACAAACAAACAACACATTCGTATTTTAAATTCTATTATGGATTCGTGAAGATATCGAAATTGAAAAGTTTTGCAATATTTTATGTTGTTTACCAACTATATGCTAAATATTTGTCGCTTGCCAAGTAATTAAGCAGATACAGGCATTCGCCAAACATTTCTCCGCGCGGGGATGGCACAATTATTTATTTCGATTGTCAATTATTACAATATTCTTCGCAAAAGTGTCAAGAGGTCAGTCAGTCTTCAGCTGCTTTCGATTTCGTAGTAACAAAAAAACAACATTCGACGGATTGCCCAACAAGAGATGCGGCGAACAAAAGAAATCACGACAGGGAAAAAAGAAATCAACATTTTTCATCGCAGACCACTCTCGCTCTCACATCGTGTAATGTCGTAATTGTGGTTTATCTACAATGCAAAACGGCGACATGAACAAATGCACGAACATCTATCTCCGCTGTCGTAGTCGTCGTCGTCGTGTGAATGCGCCCGAAGAGGAAATAAAAACGCCGAAATGTACGCGTACGCAAGAGCTTTCCGGCGTTAATGAAGGTGACACGCAACGCAAACCGCGGCCACGACATTTCGCCATAGACCTCGCACGCGAAGGAAGAGTACGCAGGTCACATTGCGATGATGATAATTGCGTATATAACGGCGCGCGGTGATTTTTTAATTACAATCAGCGCTCTCGCGACGGATAAGAGTTGAAGGTTTTTATTATTTCTTACGGTGTGTGCGTGCAAAAATGCGGCAATTACGTCGATATTATATTGCCGCGCGCGGGCGACGTACAACACACTCGCTTACCGCTATGGAGGTTTCTCAGGATCTATGATTGTATAAGTGATCGTAACAATTAGTTATGCGTACGTGCAAATGAGGAAACGGCGCATGGCGCATGCAAGCAACATTTCTGGTTAATATCATCCAAATGAGATAACTAATGACGTTCCGCTCATCAGTTGTAACAAGACGGCGCTGTACTGTTCAAAACGTTCAATATTAATTTGAATATATTGAAACTAGGTCATAGACGCAAATCCCATTTACTCACAACCAAAGCAAACGGCATTTTGCTATTGTTCGACTCCAAGTGGCCTACACGTCTGGCGAGATTGGCTTTTGGGCATTTCATGGCGCTTACCTGCAACAAACAGAAAGAATCAATGCATAACTAAATAAATAATGCGTTACATAACCGCGACAATATCGATTCGAAATTAAAATACAATAGCGTTAGCTATTCAATTTTCAGACGTGATTAAAATTGTACCGTAATATACAACATAGAGTATGAGCGTGTCCTTAAACATTCAATTATAACAAGTCATTGCTAACAGCAAAAACATTTCGTTTGTTGTCAGTTTGGAAATAGACGAGACCGAATGTAACTGTACAGCGTCGGCATATTGAACGTTTACACGCAACAATTGCCGAGAGAAAAATGAAATGACCACAAATGGCCTGAAACGGTAGCTGCGGTCTTTCTACGCACGTCGTCGTCAGCCAGATTGCGCGCCGTAAAATGATTAATTAATAATCGCGTACCGCGACGGCAGGACTTAGTTAGTCATAGAGTGTGGAGATGCTAGGCGATTGTATAAGACAACAATAAATTAAGTCGAAAGTAATTGCACACGCACACGTGTGTGTCCTTGGAGTGATTGAAAATCTAGAATGGAACGAACGCCTGTCAAACTGTCCGAAACGCATCTCAGCAGCAGCAGCAGCAGCTTTAAATTAGTCATGTTGCCTTTTATTTCATCAAAATTCATCCAACACCACATCTTTTACGCCGTTGATAATTAGTTGGCATGCCTTGAAACGCAGTCGATTAATTAAGTGTTACATCAGATTATTATATCGTGAGCTTGCTTTTCATAAATTTGAATTTTTAATGACCAATTGTTTGCGTTTACTTCTCAGTCACTTTTCGTCTTTGCCGCCGACTTCCACGTGTTATTGCGCGCACACCTAATTGAATGGCATTCGCTAATAACCTATTACGTGCATTTGACAAAGTTGTAGGAGTTTTAATGGCACTGGCGTTTCCGCGACCATTAGACGTGGCTTTTTATAGGCAAATGATATAGTATTTATTTATGAGATGCCTGGCCGGAATTCAAGGTTTGTCGTGTGGCGCTACTTATACGATTCGATTACGTGCATGACGATTGATATCGATGCGAGAGAACGAACAGGTCGGCGCCGATTAGCTTTGATCGTTGCGAAAGAGCTCTCTGCTTGGGGCGCGCGACAATCGCGGATAGATACAAGCGTGCGATAAACAAAAGTGATGACGTCCAATGGCCAATTGCGAACGATTCCGCTTCCATATCGGTCGGTCGCAAATAGGACGGACACTTCGGCCGAGTGCTCGTTAGATATTTTATTATTTATTGCTGGATTGTATTTTAATTTCTTCGTTCGCGCGAGCTACGCACAATGGACCAACAACAATAGTGACAATATTATAATGGGATTAATAATAGAGCCGCGTGTGCGATCGATTCGTCGATGCGATTCAACTGTACATGACAGCATGAAATGAATAAATAGTAAATGAGTAAATAGATCTACGAGAGAAAAATGAGTGGTTGCAGCAAGCGCATCACTAAAAATTAACAATATTGCCCTTAATGTAAAGTAGTAAAAAGAAATAGCGCGGTGGCAAGGCGATGATGATGAATATGCGCGGTAGCGCTATTAAAATTCATATCTACACATTATTTGTATGTTTGGTGAAACTTTTGATGGCCCTGATGATGTTTTAATGTCTCCAACAACACCAGCACCAACACACCCGGCGCGTCACGACAAGAAGAGCTGATGGAGAAGAAGTCGAAGAGATTCACGTTTCGTGCCTACGGGCCGGATATAATTTAAAGTTAAACACACTTAATGCGCTGCACGGCAATCATGCGCGCGCGCGCCCGGGCAGTAAAGGCCGTTCGACGCTTTGAAAACACAGTTAAATGTTAAACATCTCTTTCCTTAACGGCCTATGGATGGGATGGGTACGAATCCTCTCCTCACCTCCTCGTTGAAGTTAAGTGATCGTTTAGCTTTGGTTTTCATAGACAAACATCATAGTAATCTAAAAATACATGAAGAGCAAGGCAGCAGCAGCAGCAGCAGCAGTTGGATGAATGGCCGGCCAGCCGCAGCCGCTGCAGGTCGGATGGATCGCGATTGGAAAAGTTCTCACGCTCGTTTTCATCCGCGGGCCCAATGGGAAACGGTGTGACTTTCATTTCACCCTTTCCGGTCGGTGCGTCTACAGTTTCAATTTTCTATTATTTACGAAACGCAATCCTACCGCCCGTAGGTATGTACATAGATACTCGCGTACATACATTGCAATCAACTTTCGTTTAATTACAATCACAAATATTATTATGCCAGCAGAGATGTTTGTAATAATCATGCCTCTCGCACTCATCAACGATGATTCTTTCGTTGCAATCGCCATTGTAAGTAGATGTTGAGCATTAACTTTCTCACAAATTACCGCCGAAAAGGCATTTAATAACGCATTAGATTAATTTCAGCTATCCAATGCAATCACATACGACCTAATTATCTCTTCCATTTGATTCAATTAGGCATTATACTATCGGTCCGGACGCCGGGTGTTTGTTTGCCTTCGATTGCACATACAACACACCACCAGACAGCGAGTGAAAAGCGTTATTTCGAGGCCATTTTTCGGTCGATTTGCTGTTCAGGCTATATAAGAGCATGACGTCGCAATAAAACTAAAACGAAGTGAAAAGTCGGCGGCTTGATTGATAGCGCGCACCGCTCCGAAATGGTCGCGTGCTATCATCAACGCACACACGCATTACAGCCGCCGCCGCCGCAACGATTTATTAATAAAAATCACTATTAATAATAATAAACGCGCACGCATAAATAAACAGCCGTCGCCGCCGCCGCAGCCGCGTGCGCGCCCGATTCGTTATTGAAGACATTATTATGCGCGACACATTAATAATTGCGTGCGACGCGCGCCGCCTGTTGTTAATTTTCGCGTCGGGCAATTTTTCGCTATGCCAACCAATATGTTTTTGCATGTGCGAAGTTGATGATTATGAAAGCAATCCATAACAATACAGCATGCATCGTGCAGTTGCAAGCTGTGCCCATGTGTTATTGAAATGTGCCATATTTGTATAACGTTCATAATTCGTTCCACGCGTAATTTGTGAATTTTCGTTGCATGGACACACCAAAAATAAAATTTTAAAATAGTAGTTTTTTCGCTAGAGACCGTGAATTAATTCGGTTAATTTCATTAATTTCGTATAAATTCTTGTCGAAATGTTAACGCCGCAAAAGATAAACATTATAATCAAGTTTTATTGCAGTATTATGCAAAATTTCAACTTTGTTTGCATTCATTAAAACGACAATTTTTACGCTGAATCCATTGGGTGGGCGATACGCTTTGCGGAAAACTGTAAATCTCCTTTGTAAATTAATTTAACCTTAATTTCGCTTTGTTTATAATAAATCGCGCGGTGCGCCGCGTCGGCCTTCCCATGGCAAATTGGATTCGAGCTCATTAGTCGAAATTCATTTCGCGCGCGCGCGAGTCATACATAATATTGAATCATAAATTGCGGCAATAGTAATAAATTAATAGCGGCAGCAAAGGCGACGAGAGGATTGTGATGCAAGAAACTTAATTTAAGCATTGGCGATTCGTAATGAACAAAAAGTGCGTCAATGCCATAAATGAAGAAAGAGCGGTGCGTATGCGAAGAGTATGTAGGTGTACATCGCCAAAAATCAATATGACTCATGCTCACATTTTCGTAATTTTTTGTTTTTGTTAATAACCTCATAAAAAACACAAGATGACGGAGTATATTAAGAGTAAATTTGACACAATTTAAATTTAATTACCTACGTCCTTCACGGCGTGACTATTGTTATAAAATACCGCTGGCAACCGCCTAAAATACGCCCGTCCGAAAGGTATAATTACGCGTTACGCACATGGTAAAAACGGAACAATTAAACAATTTCCGGTGTTTTGTGTCGCGTTACGCACGCGTACATAAAAGGTTTTCGTTGTTACCTACGCACCGGTATTCAGTATCTTCGGTTTTTCAGCAGCAACTTTACTTTGCGTCTACACACGGCGTAACATTCGGGCGTAACAAAAGATTAATTACAATACAACTCCCCCGCTTAAATACTGGTATAGAGTCGAATGACCGATAATAGGAAAAATACCCAGTCAGGATTCTTTGATTTAATCCAAAGAACGTTCACTTTTCTCGTTTTCTCTCGGTCCACTCCTGCTAATCCTGTAAGGTGAGCAAACTCACAGTTACAGAGGACGACGCTCGTAACTATAATAAGACCAACACATCGACATCGAGGCATAGAAGAAATGCTCATTATGTGCCTCTACAGTAGAAGACGACGACTCTTCCCTATACTTGTGTGCACGCTACACTGATTTCCAAGGCGCTACAAACACCACTACTTCAACGAACACGTTTGAGTGAACTTCAAGGCCGTTCGTTGATACTTGAACTCGCGCAAAAAGAGCGTGCTCGGCCGGCCGAGGACGGACGGACGCGCGAACGACGACGACGTAATACAAATTCGTTTTCATCGATGATGATGATGGTGATGATGATGAGCTAGCAGCTCGCCGCTCTCGCTGAAGAGTGCGAGTGCAGCAAAGCAGTGCAGAGGAACAAACAAGAGAAGCCCCCCAGCTGAAGACACTCACACACACGCTAAACACGGAATGATACGAATGAAATAAAATGATAAAACGGTTTCGATTGAAAAAAAGACACGTAGTAAAATCGCACCGGCGCGGCGCGGTGCGGCGAACACGCAGAAATGCATAAATCGTCTACGACTACGAGGAGCGATGCTGGCGTCGTGATACGGTTCATGCGACTACATGTATCCTCCATATTCACATGTGCGCGTCCTGTGTGCATTTGTGAAGTAATCTCGATTTTCTTTCAGGCAGTACACGGCGCAATGCATATTCTTCGCATTCGCAGTCATGCAGAACAACGCGTTCGCCATCCACAAAGAGACACATTACGTAAATGTAAAGCAAAGTAAAACGCAAATTCAAATATTAGCGTCGTAATTAAATTAGATTCAACATCATGCCGGTCGAAAATTGAATGCCCATAAATAGACAAAACCGCAAAACGGCCGACAATAAAAATGCAAATTGCACAAAATACGAGCTTAGACGAGTTGGCAAACATCGCGAAAACAAAAAACGCCACACAATGCCATTTAAAGGCATTTCCACACACCGCCGCCAACAAATCGCCATTCGCCATTACCAATCTTAATAAACCATTTTCCATTTAAATCGTTGTAGAAATGTCGAGCGTGTCAAGCGATTTGCGCGAACAAAACATCACATTTAATTAATTCCGTAAGATTTATGGTAATGCTTAATATGTGCAGCGCAATATGTTGGAAATGTATAACATTGTGAAAACAAGCACACGACAGACGACATTATGCATACTTATACGTTGTGTTTGTTTGTTTAAATACTTATATGTGCAACGGCATCAACATCAACATGCGGTGATAATTAAATTGAAAGCAAACAAATCAATATTATTCTTAATGGATGTGACATTATTCGATGGCTGGGCCTACATTTGTTATTTGTGTTGGCTGCAGCACCGAATAAACGTGTGTGCATCTGGGCGTTGTTTAATAACTCTAATTGACGAAACGAATTTAATCACAGCGCGCCGGTTACTTTCTCACCATCGCGATAAAATTGCATCGCCGGCGCAACGGCGAGGCAAACGTTTTGTTTTCGTTTGTCATTTGCATGCTGATGCCATCCATCCATGCATCTCATCCTGATGTGATAGGATTCGTTATGGGTGCGATGGACGAACGTTTTCATTCGTTTGCATGCCTTTAGCATGGCTGGCGCGCTCGCGCCAAACGTTTTGTGTTTGCTGATTTCTTCGGCTGCGTTCGTTTGCGTCTCGTTTCGTGATGAAGTGTTTCCGCATACCTCAACTCGCGCGACGTTTAGAAAGATGGCTGTGGATTGATGCACGATTACATACCGAACCAGGTAGTCGGTATATGTGTGCGTGTTGGATGCGAGAAGATATGAAGACTGCGATTAAGAAATTTCTCTGATTGTATCGCTCGCATATGCCCGAGCACCGTTAGTGTAATTTAATTTACATTAGAAATTAACCGAAACTTAATTGGGCGAGCAACAAATGAAGCAGTTTCAATCCGAGTGATTAAAGAAGACGCGCGGAGAAAGGGAGTGCATTGAAAAAGTCATTTATAACCATTGTCGATTATTACACGCATCACGTTCGCAACCGTTAATTAAATGCAGCTATTTTATGACCTTTGAACTCGCATTGCAATGATTGTCGATTTATTTAAAGAGCGCAATTTATTGCCACGACCGTCGTTGCAATAATGACATTCTGGCGGTATTCGCAACACGCATCAAATCATCTCCATAAACACTGCATTCAACGAGCGCTTAATTAATTTAATAATAATAAAGCTTGTGTCTTCGCGACTGGTTTCAAAGTTGTTACGCAGAATGTTACTTATTACAAGCCAATCCGAAGTTTTGCGTCGCAAATTACACCCATTTCCATTTAACGACTGGAAAATATTTGAGAAACATTTCGCTAATTAGCATAAAATTACACGACCAACGTAACTATAACGACTTAGCGCAGCAGCAAAAATTAAGTACAAGGACACAAGGCATTACTTCATACCTAGACCGGACTTAATTGCGTTACGTAGCATGCGCAATGATTAATCAACTAATGGCGACCCTAATGAATTTTAATGCGCGGATAAGGAAGACTTAATGCGCATTGAGAGTGCGATTATCGCCGATACAGAAAAAGATCAAATTCCTGGAGCGACTGCATACGTGGCGAAGACAAAACGCGTATGCTCGCGCGGATTTACGGTACGCTGAATTCGCATACGCAAAAAGACGGCAACAATCGCCACGTGCATGTGAACGACGAACGACGTCGCGCGTCGTGGCGGCAGAGTGCCGATTATGAAAATAACTCTGCGGTCGGTCACATCGCTACGCGCATTGTAATTTCAAGAAATACGTCGCGTTTTTATCACGCTCTCTTTGCAGCCGAGCAAATATTCGCACAACGTTTATTTTGCATCGCAGATCCTTCCTGTCAGATATCAACCGTCCAACAACTGATGCTCACCAAATGAATGCGCAAACCTTAACAAAATTTACATGTTTATTGAAGTTTTAAAGCTTTGTTGTCTTTCACTCGATGTCCCGAATATGCAAATCGCCGACGATTTGAAGCATTACTTTCTTTTTGGAGTCACCGATATTGTATAAAGTGTTCGGTGCGTATGTCATCGTTACCTACATTTGTTTTAGGCTTTTCGACGAATTTCGCTTTTTTTATGATAATGCCGACGAAATTTCTAGTTAGCATCGAAAATATTGTAATTTGTTGATGACCCACAGCAGCAGAGTGAATCGGTGAGCCGCCTCGAGAGCGAAAGGATTGAATTTCACCTTTTGAACTCGAAATCGTCAATCGTGTCATGTCATCTAGATTCGGGATGGCTGCGGAGAAGAAATCGGCGACGCTTTGCACTTTCGCACTGCACGAAATCATTTTCCTTTCATCAACAATGCACCAGAAAAATGTACCAGGGCTTGGGCAAAACAATGAACGAAGAAAATATGGTTTCGCAAATCGGCCAGCTTCCTAGCATCATTGGTGGTAAATCGCGATATGCGCGGGCATGCGCGATTCCCTCGCCATTTATTCAGCGCATAACAAGCGATAAAGCACACACAATAGCGCGCACTTCACGTTTGTTTTGTTTCTTACAATGCACTTATTGTTAGATACAGTGATGATCAAACCCTGTGATTGTCGGAATCACGGCTGCAATGCAATTGCTGCGATCAGCACAGTATCGAGTGAAGTAATCGGTATGGTGAGTGCGGTGCGATACGGGCGGACAGGCGGGACACAAACACACAGGTGGCTAATGTAGGGCGGTTTTATAGGTAAATGCGCTCATAAATAATTGTTCGCCGACATTCGACATTGTCGTTGTACGTATGTGTACGCCAATACGAATGGGCTAAAGTTAAATTGCATTCGCAACCTATTCAACACAATGCAACGTGACTTTTCCTGCAGCGTACGAAACCGCCACACAATGGAAGGTCTTTCGATACCGAAGAGAGAGCATAATAATGATACGCCGCCGACAACATCGAACGCTAATAGAGTGCGGAGAGTATACGTTAAATAAAAGCAAACGCAATACGGCGGGTGGGTGCTTGCGTGGCAAACGTCGCGCAGCCGGAAAAATACGAAACGATCGATCGAATTGTCCGATATCGGTTGCGCCAAACGCAGACAAGACCTCATGTTACCCAATAAGAATAATATCAAACCCACTTTGCCCATGTTCGAACAGACAATGTAAATACGATTAGTGTAGTGGCAGCGCACAAAGAACGAGAGGAAAAAGAATTAGGTACACTTGGGTAACGAAACACACACGCGCAAGCGCGTGCGGGAGGTTTGCTCAGAAAACGTGAAAACGTTTTGTAATTGATGTGGCAATCGTCCATTCATTGTGTGATATATTGTTTCATTCGTCTTGGCTGCTGTTGCTGCGGCGCGAAATCGAAATGCCACCAACGAAAAGCAGCGCAACATGGATTAATCTTGACAGATTAATCAAATTCGAGCCCAATGGAAAAACGGCGCAATCGGCACCGCAATGATAAATAGATTTCGACTTATAGAAACGAAAACGTGCGCGCGCCACAATGAAAAGTAAAAGAATAATATACATGAATAAATATGGATTTACAAAAGGCCTCCTCTCGGTTACACAACACGGCGAAGGTGTCGAAAATCACCAAGAGGTAAACGCAAACGAAGATAAATATTAAATATACGATTCAGATACTCGTGTGAGTTTGCAATACGCGTATGCTAGTGAGTGAAAGCGAAATTTTTCCATTTTTCAATGTCAGCGCCGGAATTTCAGTGTTAAAACCTCATTAAGTCAACCGGAAGAAAACTGGCGCCTCTTGCCGGCCATGTGTAATTGCTTTAGCAACATTTATATGCCGTGACCAACCAACCAATCGCTTGGCCCATCGAAGCGATGCGATGGACGAAAGGATTTGAAACAAATTACAGATGCACTGATAGACTTTTGGAAATTGTTGTGACAAGCGGCGAGGAAAAAATTATATCCATCGGCGGTGAAGATTGACGATCGACGGCGCGCGATCGGACAACAAACACGTCACAAGCGCGTGCATCATTAATACCAAACGCAAACAGACGATACGCTGCTGAATCGAAACGATGTCTGGATAAAAGAGGAGAAGATGAAGAAAAAAGCAGTCTAGCAAGCGCCCAAGAGAAAGATGATTAAGATTGGCCCCGTTCGAATGCAGAAAGAAGAAGAGATAAGTATACATAAATCGAAGCGTCAATGTAGAAATTAAAAAAAAACCGACGCCCGGTGTAAAAATCTTAATGTCAATTAAACGATCAATATTTTTTATGCGTTACAAATTAAATGTTGCTAATTATAATTGGCTCTCAATAGGATACCTAATCGGACAGCAAGCACACCATCATCATATCCATATGTGGACTAGATGTTCCGAGACATTCGTAAATTATATGTTTCCATGTTTTTATTTATATTTATAGATAGAAAAAGAAAACCTTCGAAACTGTTTAATATTTAACAGTCGAAAACAGTTGTTAAAACTGTAAAACGGTAAAAAATATTACCACTACACGTCTAGCGTTGACTTTATGCCATATGGTACGAGCAAATTTCACATTAATCACTAATCACTCACACGCATCATTTTCAAAGATGTGTGTGCGTTGGTGTCGACTTGCATGAAAATACCGTGGAATGTGTGACATATGCGACATCGCGTCCGCCTGTAAATCCACTCGGAACCCACATAGATAACAATAATAAGATGTATCGGTGATGTGTGAATCACCTTCTAAGTGTGCGCTTGTGATAACTGTGAAATTAAAAATAGCGTTAAATTCATGCAATACTTATTGATATTCAAATGATTTATGAGAACGTCAGCATTCCCAAAAATTATCCAAAGAATTCCGCATGTGTTTGTAGAATTATACGAATTTAGCACAAGCCGAGATAATTTACAAGTAGGTAATAATACTTTGAAAATGGTATCGATTAAATGAAACTGTTTTGAAAACGAGCAATCAGCAAATGTTAATTACTCTCGTAAACTGTTGCTGCTCTGTATTTAACTCGGAAAGGTGTTAATATCGATCACCGCCGTAAACAGAAACGTATTTAAGTCTTAAGTCTACTTT
>JARJDR010013129.1:0-67636 GCA_030264135.1 Myllaena sp. GC000078 | reverse complement strand
GGGGGGGGGGGGGGGGGGGGCGAGAGGAAGGGCGCACACACCGTGATTTGCAAAGCAAGAAAGCGCGGAACGCAGGGTGTGAGGGAATCCAACTAACCGCATCTCCGATTCGGCAACACGGCCAATTTCTGACACACGAAATAAGATCATCGGCGGAATATTATAAAATATCTGCGCAAGAAGAAAGTTTTAATTGTGGCCGCCCGCACCGCAAAACGCTATTCTTAGGAAATTTATCTGACGCGCGCCCATCATATTTCATCAAGCGCCCTCTCCTCCTCCCAACGCGCTGTGCGTAAAAGATGGTTTCGAATGCACTCCCCCAAAGTTGGAAGCTCATTTATTCATCTCTCCCCAATTTCGAATTCGAACGCTGTGTACGAACACGCAAAGAGCATACGTACGAAAATATGTGTTGTGTAGGAGGATGCGTTTACGAAAATAGTTTCCAAGGCAGTTTTTGATCGAGGCAAATGTACATACGCCCGCCCTCTCGCTTTTCGACTGTCGCCATCGTCGACGACGACGACGACGACGACGATGGCAACGAAAATATGAAAAATCTTTTCGACGAGTACCCGATATATGTTTGCATTGCGATGATGGCAGCACACACAAACACGCGAGAAGCTAGTTTTCAGTTTTCCGCGCGCCGCGCGCCGGCTCGGATTATGAAAGTTACACAAGAGGTAGCGAGGTTTGAAAGTCACTGAAGCTAACAGCCATATTTCATTTAGTATCATCGTGCCGCTGCACACCTTTTCCCCCCCCTCCGCGCCCCCCCCCCTCCCCCCCCGCAGCCCCCCCCCCCCCCTCTTCCCCCCCCCCCCCCCCCCCCCCCCGCGATATGATAGTGTGCGCATTCATTCCGGTAGCGCTACGAATTTGATCTGTGTAAACATACAAAGAATACACACCGCGAGTGGCAAGCAGAAAGAACGATAAACATTGATAAATCGATGGGTTTCGTAAAAATGTCCTACCTTCCATGCATGATATTTGAACATGGAGCATATCTTTGTAAAAAGGATTAATCCAAGGGAAGCTATTAATATCGTCGATGCGAGTAGTTTAATAGGACAGTAGGTATATGAAATTGGAAGATGCGTGGAAGATTAAACGCTTCTTCGTATTTGTCGAGTGAAGTGTGCTCGTTCTTCACGCGATGGGCGACATGCGATATAAATGAATCAAACGAGTAAATAAATAAACCAATGCTAGTGCACTCGAAAACTAGGAAAATAAACAGCACCACGGTACGTTCGAATGCGATGTATGTACAAAGTACGAACTTATTAACAGCGCCCGCGGGGAGTCGATGATTTTTATGTCTGACATGTTTTCGGAACGACATCGTCAACATGATGCTGGCAAAAATTTACAAACAGCATATAAATACTATCACAGCATCACGCACTGAACGTTTTTCAACGCGGTTTTTGTTTTTCTTTGCTCCCTCCGCAATTTTACATTTTATTAACACGTTTGGGGGGGAAGGAAAAAATACATTAAAAACCACAGCAGACAACTCAATTTTAGCATTAAATGATTTTGTGTTAATTGCGATAATCACGAAATTTGGCAAAGAGACGAAAACGAAGCAAAAAGAAATATGAATCGCATTAAAATTAACACGAACATGGAAAATCCACCGCCCGCAGGTGAGATGCGTGATTATTCTTATAATATAATTAACGTCCACAATCTCACGAGTTTTTACAAACAAAGAACATTACGTGTTTCATCTGAGGATATTTATCCGCAAATTGTAAGCGCGCGCGAGCGATATTGCCGTTGTGTTAATTAAAAAATGTGTTCATTTGCTCGTATTTTAATCAGTGATTTAATTAAATTCAGCTTTAATGACTCAATAATTTTATCAAAATTAATTAACAAATGCACATGTTTCAATATTTAGTTATAAAATTCAAACAAAACCGATATTTATTAATTTTTACTCTAACAAATCGTGTTTTTGTCAATATTTTATAACAAATTTGACTAGTGAAAACTGGACGGTATGGATAATAAATTTTCTTGTTTATACGACACGTTTTCAACCATTTTTAAACTCATATGTCAGCGCGCCCGCGACACCCTGCGCGTATCCCATATGGAGGTAGTAAAACGCAATAATTAATTGCCTTAAATACGAAATTTCCACCATCAGGCGAGAAAAAGATAATTAATGTCAGAGCAGTTTTCGAAATGTCACCCGTGGAGCGGTTGCGATCGCAAGAAAAATACGCGTCGACAGAATTATGAAATGAAAAAGTATCGAGTGTCAGCCAGGGTGACCCACTCGCTGTCGTTTAATGAAAACCGCGCGCAGCCGAGTGGATAAACACCGTCTCGGGTTTTAAGACGTTACCACATGGGATATTATATGCTATCCTGCGAAACTATCGAGCACGCTGTTTGCACGAGTTATTAGATTTTTGCGCCGGATTAATTAATTCCGACCTGCTGCTGCCCGACGTTGATCCGCTTCAAATTCATTTTTCCATTGAGCGCCCTTTCTCTGGCGTTCATCCGCATCCTTCGTTTGCGCATCGTCTGGCGGAAGGGAAAAACTACTCCCTCGAACAGACCACACATACGTTTTGCACGCACCCCCGCTTAGCAGTCGAAAGAGATACTTTAATTAAATTCATTAGAGCACCAGTTTCGGAGGTGAACGCTTTCGACGCGTTGAATGCTCGTATTACCAAATGCAATTTTAAGCTGCGGCGTGTCGACCGACGCCGACGTGTCCGTCCGTCTGGCTCTGGGAGAACTTCGGCGTCCTGTTGTCAGGACGCGGAACACGCCTGTCGGTTTGCGCCAAGCACGCCTAACGACTATGATGAGTCAACCACCTCTTTGTCTCGGCCAATAATTGCCGACGTATGTGCGCACACATTTGACGCAATGCATTAAAAACATGATTAATGTGAAATTTGCATGCGCACTAGGTTAATTTTAATTGCCGTAATAATCACTCTCGTCGTGCGCTCGTTTCGCATTCGATGCAGTAATAAAGGTCAATTATTGCCATTAAACGGAATATCAAAGGTTCAACGATAACCACCACATGCATGGAGGACCCCATGGAACGCAATTACAATAATATGAAACTCGAATGTGCAAATATAATTCAATTCGGTCGCACAACAGGCGAGATGCGAGATGAAACGCAATGTGGCAATAAGTCATAAGATTTCAAGAACGTGTCACCAGAAATTCGCATTTTGCGAGGGGTGACTCGCTGGTCACAAGTGCAATATGCATCGGGATAAGCCCATGCGCTACAGTTATACAAACAATCGTTTGTTGTGGATCGTGGCAGCAGCATTCTTGCGGCGCAAGGGTGGAGAAAAGACCAAGCCGTCTGAGCTCTATTCTAGTCGGCCACTCGGGCAGATGTTGGCGTGCAGCCGCCGCGCCGCCGCACCCGAAAACGATTATACGCATTTGTCAAGGCGAAAAGACGCTCGCGCGCACCATAGACGGAGGAGGCCAATGTCATTGCCATGCGGCATCCAACCCGGCTCTGAGGTTTTGTGCTGCCTTATGGAATGACTCTATAATGCAACCGACACTGGGGCACCGTGACGAATTGACGCGTCAAGATGTTGCAGAAATCGGAGACGAAACAAAAATACAAACGTCTTTGCCCTCCCCATGGTACGCAATCCAACCGCAAAAGTCGGCCGAGAGGGTGATAAATATCGATACAGGAGCCTATCGGTGGTTAGGCGATCCCATGTCAGCGGGTGGCATGCAGATTGGACACATGGAGAGATATATACCTATATATGAACATAATCAATAACACACGGGGGATAAAGTGGCGCAGATGTGGGCGGTGGTGGATGCAATTACCACTCAGATACACCATCTGCGATCCCAACAAAAACAACGCCGCAACCCGTTGGCTGACCGGCCACATGGCATTCTTATCATCCGCCAACTAGGTATGTACGTTCGATGAAATTAATAAGTTCGCAAAGACAAACAGTACCCCTCTTCAACCCCATCAGCAATGTGTGGCAACGCTTATGCGGACGTTAAACGCCATAATTTGCAGCAACAAAACTACCGGATATTAAGTTTCTCGCGCGCCCGAGCACAGCAAGCGAGTAGTGGGCAAGGCGGCCGGGCGGGCAAGCGTAAGGAAGGTGAAGGCATCTCTTCATAGCACATCCCCACACCACCACACCCCAAGCCGGAGGTTCCGCACGATGCATCCGAGTGGCCGGAACCCCAGTGCGAGAATCCCCGCAAAACTTTGCGTGCGCGGCCGCCCAGTAAATCAATATTACGTTTCCTTCCCGGTCCCCGCCGACCATCCCCCTCCCGCCCCTCAACCCCGCTCCGTTGTGCGGTTGGTGGGTATCCTTTAACATAGCGCGCTCATAAAATACACATACGATAAAAGAGCGCGCGGCGCGGGTGCATTCCGATGACTGAGCCGTGCGCCCTACAATTACGCGCGCGCCGATGTGAAGTTCGCGGGCAAACTTGCCGCCGACGACAAACCCTTCTGGTTGTTAACTACAATACAACCAGCGCAATCCTTCAGCGCCGTGGTGCATCATCGCGCGAACGAACGAACGAACGAAGGAAGTTATGCACAAGGCAAAGGAGGGCGCGAGGGAGTAAAGAAGCGTCGATCTTCTTTGCGCGGTGCGCGCGCGCGAGAGCGGTGGCAGTGGTTTTCGATGTACGATGAGATTCAAAAGGGATGTGCGCTCGGCAGACGATGTTCCACTCCCCCCCCCGCACAGGACAAAACTTTAACTTGTTATTATTATTTGCTACTCTCAGTCGGGCGCATAATATGCCTGGTTACGTCGGCGTTGTCGGCGAGATAGAGACGCGCGGGTACCGTACAACAATTCGAAAAGAATTCCGTGTGCACGAGTATATATACTTACACTCGCGCCAAAAAGCGACTTGGAACAAGTTTCGACTTGCGCGCGAGAGACGAATAAAACGAGAAGGCACGACGACGCGCGCACGGCTTTTCGACTAATTAAAAAGTTAATTAATTAAATAACTTTTATTGTTCGGTGTTTCGGATTATGGCTGGTATCGCAATATTTGTGTGCCGAGATCAATGCAAATCTGGAATTTGAAAGATTCAGCAAAAACCGTGCGCCGGCAGGCTCGTCGGTGTGAGTGCGTTAGCAAACGCAGAGGACTTGCGATAATTGGTTGCATAATTATTTTGCAAATTAGGCTGGCAAAGGACGCAATTACCCTGCATAGGCAAATATAAATTATGCATTTTTTTTAGTGGCGCAAGTTATCGCAAGTGTATCGCCGTCACGAAAAGATATTTACAGTTGCGCGCGGCCAAATTGCGTTAAATATAATTACCGGAGCATCTCGTCGCCTATCGCATTAAAAAAGTATAAAGCGCACGAATCAAAGCGTCGTGCGACGAACGCAACAACGAAAAAAAAGTTAATTAGAAGCAGGAGCGGAGGCGACTTTGACGCGGCGACGGCGGCGGCGGCGCCACCACCTTCGCGACGCCACACGGGGCGGACGAAATTAATTTGCAAATTAATTTGCGAAACACTCTCGTTGCTGGGCGATACCATCAACAACATCTCACACTGGCCGCACACCGGGGTGCAGGAGTAAGGGTGCTGCACGCACGTGCGCATTCGCTAATGCAGTGGTCCGTGGACTGCAAGCGAGTGTAATTCAATTAGTTTCATTAGCTAATTATATATCGTCTTCGGCGGCGCGCGAAAACTTACGCCGACCGTCGGCGTCGCTCGTAACGATAAGTTAATCTTTTTGGCTGGTGATTAGCATAAAGAGGCTTGTGTGCATTATCATACGCGATCTGCGAACCGATGCAGATGGCGCCCCGCGCCTGCTTGCAAAATGATTTTTTTCTTATATTGCAGATTACAAGCAATCCGCGTGAGGTATCCTACCTGCGCGCCGACTATGACGAATACGCATAAGTATGCGGACGCCACCGGAAGGCTAAAAAAGCGGGAACACAAGAAGCGCGCCGAGCGCCGGCGTCGTCGTCGTCAAGGTAGAATCTTAATATTTAAATATTTAAAATTCAAATTACTTTTTGCTCTCCGCATATTTCGGCGTGTCGACTCTAAATCGCGGCGCGCAAGAGCAAAGAACGTTGCGTGGATGGTATGGGGATGCCGCCGCCCCCCAACAATGCGCGCCCAACGACTGTAACGCAACACGCGGAGCACTGAGTGAGGAGTATACTAAATATGAGGACGTGCTCATTGTGATACTTATAGCAGTCGTAGATGCTACCGTAGATAGCGACGTTGTCGTCGTAAAAATGAGAAAAGTTGTCATCCCGCGGACTCACGGCACATATTTAATGGGAGAATGGCTGGAATTGAAGCTGTGAATTAGAAATACGCTCCTTTCAAAACGATGAGATAATTGCCCAATGCATATAATAGCATTTGCACAAAAAATGAATCATTTCGATAATTGAGTCTTTCAATTATTCGCGACTCACAATTAGCACTAGTGGGAACTAATTATCACCTCCATCTCATTATGTTTTATAATATTGTCATTACCACAAAGCATTCCGGGCGGACTGTTTGCACAGTGCGTTTGCACAAATCCGAGAGCGCGAATTATGACAATTAGCGCCGCAAGAAAGCAGACAATGTACAACATTGTCAACTGTCCATCACCATCACCATCATCGCCAACACACGCGCACAAAGGATCGTTTCATGAATACTCCGGCATGGCATGCATGTATGGATTGAAATTTGCGCAATGACGAAAATGAACGTGACGACATACAAGCTAAAATAAAAGTGCAATTTTGCGCTAACGATCCTCGCGGGTGTTGTGCGTATGGGGGGTGGATGCTGCGTTAACAATGCTTTGGACGAAATTATCACGGATTTGCACGCTAATTACGCAATGTGGCAATGGCACTACAAATTACAAATATTAATTAATTAATGCGCGGTGTTGATTGATTTTATTAATGCTCCCAAAAATATTAGTTAAAACCCTGCAACACGTACGAGTATTAACCAAAGGATTAGCAAATTGCATTTAACCATCCATAAAATACACAATAACGAGTCGTACCAGCATCAGATGCGCATGGATATCCGCCGAGTGACATCCACTTTCGATACGCGAGCGAAATAATTACCACGCTGGTCACCAGAGAACAACAATGTACAAAAATAACGCCGCATAAAAAACGTTCGGTAACGACCGTATCAATAGCAAACCTGTATGGTAATTAACTCCAGCATTTATTATGTATTTCATTGAAATTCTAAATTATTCTACGTTTCGCTGCGGTCGTTGTGTGTTTCATAACTGATGCGGAGAGTACCGCGCACTTTATTGTAATTCACATGCTGTTTTTGTATCGCGAGGCGTTCGTTCGTATAAAAGTGGTGTTGGTGAACATCAATATGCCATTCAATTCCGGCGCTCTAAGTAATGTACTCGTATTATTGTTATTACAAAGCCGTATGTATCGTACAAGCGGTAGAGGTGTGTGGCGAAATTTTGAAAAATGGCGAAAATATATTCGCACGCCCAACATGGAAAAATAACCAGACATCACGCAATGGCATCGCACCAGATATTCGTATATTGAAATAGCGAAATGTGTAATACAGATAGATGGAAAATGCAACGCGATGCCGGCGGCGCATGCATGAGTCGACGATGTTATTGTAATATGCAATTGATACAATACGTAAATGGCGAAGCCCGGAATTGTTGAAAATATGACCCCGACGGCGGCGGCGGCGCGTTGGGGGAATCGAAATAACTTCTAAGGAATTCCAATTGCCGTAGAAACTAGAAATTGCCATCGAGAAAGGGGCGAGCGCAAAGGTATCGGTGGAAAATGCGAATCAAAAATTGCCCCAGCGATCTTGGAGAGCGCCGGCGCAACATAACAAAGGCATCGACGGAAGAAACATTGCTCCCCGCCCCTGCTTCGTCAATTTCTCTCCCTGTTCCCATCCCGCCAGCGAATTGTGTAACGACTTTTTCTACATGAAACGATTGTTGCTATCTAATCGTTTGAATTCAGTGCAGTACGTTAGAAATAAATTCGCCCGCAAATTATGAACGTGTTTGTGGCGAGCCGGATTAGACTGCGAAACGCCCCGACAAAAACCAAACAAACACTTATGAAGATCGGTAAAAGGTAAAGGCGTGTGCGTGTGCGCATGGTGTGGGTCACGGGTTCGCGTTTAATCGCGCAGCTAAACGACCTCGGGCAACAAAAATCACTCCTTGCGCGAGTGTGCGGTCGATCGGGCGATGATCGTCCGGCCGCGTAATTTAACAACGAGTTTGCGCATCAGTTTGCGTCGCGCAGATTTCGCGTGTGAATGCTGGCCGCCGGATACGTGCTCGTAATTACGATACCGTAAAAATTTCAATAATTATACCGCCGACGAAAAGCGTCAGTCAATGCGATAAATATTCATGAAGTTGAAAGAGGTGTTGTTGTTGTTATTTTAGTCGATTCGACATCCACTCTGCGTATATTAACTGATAACCGAACTAGGTACTTATTATAATCGTGGGGGCGCTGCTCGAAATTTGTTTCGTAATAAATTTCGTGTTGAGCATATGCATTGTGCGCTCGGTTTTTCTAATCTTGCAGATAATGGAGAGCGGGCGATAGGCAAACAGAGAAATTAATTATCCCCCGACGATGGCGCGGGCGAGTTAATAGACGTCGGTATCGAATGTTTTGTTGCTGCCTGTCTGATATGCCTGACGAGAAACGAGCGGCCGGAAGAGAGAAGGGCAGCAGGGGCGAGGGAGGTTGAGATAGAGAGGTGGGCACAGCAGACTGCTCGCCAGCCAGACGCTCCCGCCGACGACGAAATTAATTACGCAACACTTGCCCAAAAGGTATATTTTGATAACACGCAAGATGTTTATGCGCCTCATTCGCTGTGCGAGGACATTTTCATTTTCGAGCTTCTGCGCGAATATGTTTTCATTCGAAATTTAATTTCACCCGTCAAATATTATTAACACCACGTCTGGCATATTGATGAAATCGTCGAATTCCCAACGGTTTCGAATAAATTTCGAATTAAAATTGCATTGCGGACAAATGCCTATTATTAATCGTCGATAAGGAGAATTCGCGGATATCACTATTCCCTCCATGCCAGGCGTCATCGTCTGCAGCACTCGAGGCGACACGCGCGGACGCGAGCGCGAGTGCCAGATTTAGTGATTACGCCGAAAAGGCTCACGTTACGCGCCGTGCGTTGGCGCAAAAGCCCTTCTGAGATTGAATTCGTGATTATCGCAGCGATTGTGACATGATTGCGGGCGCAATTAATCTCTTTCTATTTGGTCGCATCGACGAACGCGCGCGCGCGCCGAGTATGTTGGCAAATTCAGTCCGGAAGCGAACCGAATGCATAATAAATAATCAAATCGTACGTACAATACGCGGGGTCGCAATGCACATTAGTGCAGCAATACATGCACCTATGTGCCTTTATGTTGCTGCATCGGCAACGTTGGCCGCCGAGATAAGTGCACTTTACAGTGAATAATGGTTGTGCGCACGCGTGCGTCGCGCGCAAAACGCAACGAAATGCAATTGCACATGCGCCGCCGATAAGTTGCTTACTTACTCACTGTCGCCGAAGGACGCGTTTCAGTATTTACTTTTTCAATGCGCATCGCAAATATAAATATATAAATAATAGCTGTATTAATATTGATGTTTCATCATTCATTCATGCATTCATGTTCATTGATTGACTACAACGTTTATTAATAATATCTTGGCTCTCGTTAGCGTATCCATTGCATTATTGATGCGGTCGGGGATCAGAGACAATCGTCGATAATGATAAGTAATTATGGATGGGATGGAGATGTAATTACCTTTTTGCCGTCGCGGAATTTAACGGTTCCCTCGATCAGCGACGTCGTATCCATGTTGCTGTTGCCCCGCGAACGAATCGAATCCGTCAAATTTCACACATAAATATGCATCCATGCGACCTCGCCGAAACGTTATCAGTCGTCTTGCAATGCAAATGGCTCCACGAGAATATTATTATGATTCGCGCGCGCGCAATTAACAAAGTTCACCGGGTTGATTGTATCAAGAGTTCATCTATGCACCAACATAAATTATTGGCAGTATTATTATATATTAAATATTTGTATAGATCCTTAGAAAGACGTTTTCGATTTGCATGCGGCCAACAATATTTGCTATTATTCGATTAGAAGTAATTACTTAAAATGTGTCGCACCTATCTATCGATATACCTTTTACTTTTATAACGCCTAGTAATTTGTTAAAGTAGACGACGATGATTTAACCTTACGCACTTAACACACATACACAAACATGAGCAAACAACAGCGGTTATTATTGAGCGAAGATGATGGACCGAACGAAGAAGCACAGTTCAATTAGCGCCGGTCCGCGCTCATGGATTGTCTATCCGCGTAATTTTTGGCGTGGCAAACAAACCTGTTGTGCGCCGGCCGGCGGAGCGTGCGTTTGGTTTTTTTTTTTGAGCTATTCGCTCTCCGTTTAATACGTCCGCTTTATTAATATAAATTGTTTAATAGAGTCGTGTTACGAATGAACTGGATGAACTCTCGGTGGCACACACACGCGACCCGCGTGCGCTCGCGCGGCACGGCGTGCGCGACGACGACGCCGAATCGAATACGTAATAACGCCGCGCTCAGGCCCGGCCGCACACCAGCTCGGTGGAAACACGACTGGAAGCGGAGCGCTCGCGCTCGCGCGCGCGCGCACGCCTCGGTTTACTCCCGTTCCCGTGCCCGAGAACGCTGCGCGCGCTCCTCGACGAAGAGGAACCGAACAGGCTTTTTTCGCCATTCATACGCGAAAAAGAGACATGTCGTATTTTATTTTCGTACATGCGTATTGTATGGATTTGTCGTATGAATATTGTAACCCGAATTTGGCTGGAATCTGATTTCCGTAAGGGTAGTAAAGATGTTGGGTACTATGATGTTCAACGCAGATTATTGCGAGAAGGCATGTGTAAATATTTGATTACTGGTTGAGTTTGTAAAATACGTATGTAACACCTTATTAATAGACAATTACTCAATTCATCCTTGTTGCCCACCGGTACATAAATACTTGGACGATAAAAGGCAGCCAGGAAACACATGTATGTAATACAAAGCTTATGGCACTGATATGCGCGTTCTTGGCAATAATGTGAATTCGCGCGTTCGCGATGGTGCTTTACGACGACGAAATAGCACCGTTTTTTTTACGCAGGTACTACATACGCATTTTTATGCGCCACGACTACCTATTATTCCATATCGCGGCTGATAGC
Source organism: Myllaena sp. GC000078 (assembly GCA_030264135.1). Classification (NCBI taxonomy): domain Eukaryota; kingdom Metazoa; phylum Arthropoda; class Insecta; order Coleoptera; family Staphylinidae; genus Myllaena; species Myllaena sp. GC000078. The sequence continues at coordinate 56,279 of JARJDR010013129.1, read as the reverse complement.
CGAGCCCCACGGTTCGCTTCGTTTTACATTTTATTTTACAGCCAAGACTAATAAAATAGTTAGCAACAGTGTGGCAAATATGCTGCCGTTCGTTCGATCCTCCCGTTTTTATATTTTCCATTCCGCGAAACTTTTATTACACATTGCGTGCTGTTTTTTGTCACAATCTTTTAGCACACATATTATTATTTACTCGATGATAGAGCATAATGCAAAAACACAACGTGAACATCGTGAAATTTTCGCAATTTAATAATATAAGTAAGAACGTCTTTGAAACATTGTAATTATCGTCGATGCGTGAGCACATACATGCTATTTAGTTAGCTAATACCCAAAGGCTAAGTGCTTCTTGCCGCTGCCGCGATTAAGTAATATCGCGAATCGAAGCGCGCCGCCACCGCCAGCGTCCCACTTCCGCCAGTGTGCGTAAATAATTAATAATCGCGAGTAAATAGTTTGTTTATAACTACAATCCACACGCCGAAATCGATATGGTATGTATACGCAACATTTGCATGTGTGTGTGGATGGAACATTAATGTTATTCGTCCTATCGAAAACGGCGGAGATGCCGCGCTTGGCAGACGCGCGACGCGACGCGGTGCGGCGTCGCGAAGAAAACTTCCGGGCGCGAAACTAACGGCCGAGCGCATGCGGAACTCGCCAACTTTGTGTCGCGTTTGCGTCCCAGGGCAAAGCGTGCGCGGCACTCGTAATGCATCCGGCAGCGAACGCGACACGATGTGTTCGGCGGCTGGTAATGTTTGATGGATGTCGTGCGCGATTGAAGCAATTGCAGCGAATTAGGACGATCCGCCGGATTGCGCGCCGCGCCGTGCGCCACCAACTCTTGCCGATGGAGTTTCGGGGCGGCGCCGACGCCGACGCCGACGTCTTGCGTTGGAAGTTGATTAAGACATCCGAGTAGTTCTTCGCTCTAAAGCACGAGAGCGCAACTCTCTCGCGCAAAACAAAAGCGAGAACTAACCAACCAACCAATGCGGGGGTGAAAAAGCCGGGCGCGGTTTTCGCCTTCAATTTTCACATTTTTACTCGTTACGATGTCTATATGCCACCCCTCCGAAACACACGCGCATTACGAGAAATCCTCGGATTTTTTCGCCAAAGGAGCGCTGGAGCTTTGTTTGCGCCCGGTTACGACGGAAGTAGATTAGCCTCATTATTCTGTTTACGAGCAGACACAAAGCGGCAAAGCGACGACCGCCGTCGTCGTCGTCGTCGTCCTGGCGGCGCGTTGTTTTGTTTCGACGTCCCTCGCCCGCCCACCATTGCTACATTTTTTGGCGCGCATTTCGGCAATTTTTCACGCCGACTCCAGGCCTCTGCTTGCAAATTTAATTGTTTCTTATTTCATTTGACTCCCTCACCCTTACCAAAATCAGTGCATTTGTTTTGCAACTAGCCTCCGAAATCAAACGTCCAGACGACTTCACGAATACAATGCATGCTGCGAAGTTCGACGCGCAAATTGCTCGCTTCGCCGAGTGTGGAAATGTTCGGAGAAAAGTGCTTCAAGGGGAAACCGACTGAATCGTCAAAAAGAATCGGAAGAATGTCGTGTACGGCAAGCACAATCGTTCGCTTCACCATCCGGCCCAGCAGCGTATGTGCATATATGCGAATTTCCGGGTGGAGTTAAGTTTGACTTGAAATTGAAGGGATATATATGCTCGTGTTTGGGTAGAAGTGGTGCACGCGAGAAAAAGCGTTGAGCGATCGAAAACGCATTCAAACGCACAATGCACGGGGTGTATTTTTTTCTTCTTCTATTCTCCCCTTCTACCATCTGCGTGCGTTCTGTGCATTGGGGCTGTCAATCTTAACGCATTCCCGGCGTGCGAATCGATAACATGCGTCTCGTTGCATTTGCGGAAAATAATCGCGAAATAAGAATTTCCATTTGCAGGGCTGTTAATTGGTTCCGCGCTCCGTCCGATTATAATTACAACCGTCGTCGTTCGTCAGACAAGCGAAGCGTACCACGACGCGTTTAATTATTATTGCAATAACGAGAGAGACTAATGCCGATACGCAAAAATGCCGTGGTGCGGATGTTTTCCAGCGCGCGCCAATCTGTTTGTGCGCGCATCACGAGAATAATTGCGAAATCATCGCTGTGATAATAATAAGTCGGCCGGAAAACGAATCGAGACATTGTCGTATTAATGCAAATTCGCAAAATTTCTCATCCATACTTTAAGCGTAAGATAATTATAATTAATAGTAGTTGCATGTAAACATTATAATTGATAGCTTTATATTTAACATCACAATTTTAGATCCGGCTCTAGAGCGCGGATGAAAAGATCGCGGGGACGCTAAGACGACAGCGATGACGATGAAGAGTGGATGCCGGCCGTTTTGTTCGCGCGCTGATGCGGGGGTGGGAGCGCGAACTGGAGTAGAACAAAAGCGCGTTTTGAAAGTGAGGAGGAGGCGCTATATGAAGTTCGTATTGGCTTTCATAATAATTATGATTTTAAGCGATTGCCGGAGAGATTAAAATTTGTGTATGCCATGACGACGACGACGACGACGACGCCGGCGGCCGCAGACAATGTCAGAGTGGGAACGGCGGCGGGGGGGGAGCGGCGAGAGTGGCGTGCAGCTACATCCTACTTCCTTCTCCAGGCTGGTTAAGAAAACGCCAACGTAAACGTAAAGTCCATTTAACTTTTGGGGGTGGGTAGGAGGCGATGTTTTCGTACGCGCCGTGTGTTTTGTTTAAGTTGGCCTACCGCCCGCCCCCCCGCGTGTACCGTTCGAAAAACAGTTTTAGTGAAAATGCGCGCTGTCGTCGAAGTCGCGCGTTCGATCTGGGGGCGGCAGCGGCGATATGTTAACATTTTAATACGACCGCAAAAAGCGGATGGCGCCGCCGCGTCCGCGCACCAGCGGCTTTTTATCGGTATTAGACAACACTGATCGAGCCCGGTGTGTTTTTGTCGCGATTGCGTCCGCTCGCCCCGCGACCTCCAGCGTGATTGATACATTCATGAGTTTTTTCTTCACCACCCTTCTCTGTCTATCCTTTGGCAAACCTAAAAAGCGTCCGGGAACATACATATAGGTATATCTAAGGGACTCGGGGAAATTTATAGTTCCGTTGTTCCTTTTTCGTCTTCTTTACCCGAAAATAGAAATGGTGGAAGAGGTGTCGACGGCGACGAGGCACAAAGCGCAAATCATTTTATTTTATGACTGACTCCCTTTCGCCCGAGTATGATGTGCGCCTGATCAATCAATTTCGCGCCGCCTATTGCACGAAATCAAATTCCAAACAGAGGGTTATTTAATAAACACGCTCCGGTTAAATATGTTTTCCACGCGCAATGGAAAATATTCCGTAAACACCACGGCGACGAGCTGGGGTTAAGTATGCCTAAGAAGATTTACTTATTTTGTTGCGAAAATAAAGGCGGGCACAAAGAGGAGAATAGCGATGAGGGCAAGCAAATAAAAATGCGAATGACTGCTGTTGGGGGTGGTGGCAAAAAAGCATGGCCGGCGACGTCGCTACCGCCGCGGACGACGACGCCGACGACGACGAAGAGAAGAGTCTCGAGCCGAGAGCTGGAATAAAATAAAGTGCGAGTCGCGCATCGTACAGCACCGATACAGAGAGCGAAACGCGAGGCGAGGCACAGCAAATGGTGAACGGAAGCACATCTCGTGGCAAGTAAGCCAGAAACATTTAACGGGCTAACTTTTTGGATATTCACTAATGGTAGACGTCGAAATAAATCATGCGGTTCCTTACACATACGCGGTGCGAGCACATATACTATATAGCCGCGATGGAAAAATAGCAACAAATTTCCATCTGCAACAAAGCGCGCGTAAAAGTCGCATGCGGATGCGCAGCCAGGGACGTTTGGAGAAATTTCACGAGCGCCGTTGCGAGATAAATTAATGCGATTTAAAATGCCCATACAAAGGACAACAATCGAGGCGAAATTACAGGACATTAATTAACTGGCCCAAGCAACAAGGCAAGCGCAGCAATTACCGAACGGCCGACCGACGGCGACGTAAAACGGCGTGCGTTTTATTTCCGATAGCAAAATCCGCCTGCTTTCATTTCGCGCACAACGTTAATTCCCCCTCTTGTGCAATTTTTCAAAGTCCTTAATTTACATCGATATTTTTGCGACGAGTGCGTGAGCCGACCGCCATCAAAACCGCACAAAAACACCAACGATACCGTCTTCTTTTTCGGGAGGGAGACATTACGGCGAGCGGTTCAAAGATACGGCCGTGCGTCGGGGAGGAAAAAAAATCCGTAGCAACAAAAGGCGGCGTTGAGAAATTGACTTCGCGCCCCATCCTCCCAAATGCCCAAAACCAAAGCAGAGGGATGAAAACAAGGCGGGGATCTCTTCACGCGACGCTGCTTCCTTTGCTTCCCATTTGCGTTGCATTCTTTTCGTTAACCCGCGCGCCCGCGCTCGTCATCGTCACGGGCGTGTGTCTATATAGACGACAAATAAGCGCAAAGGGGGTGCGAATCGAAGAGGGTCGCGGACGGACGGATGCATGTGCAATTTTTACCACTCCCTCGTCTGCCGCCAAGGCCGATAACGATGGCTGATCGACGAAACCGGCAATAACTCTATTTGGTTGCCGACGACACAACATATCTTAATAAAAACGCGCGCCCCCCGCCCACCCGCTGCACAATGCACGAGGGACGTAATCGAATGCAACAAATCGAAGCGTAGGGTGTGGAAGGTTAAGATTCACAGGAGCGCCGAAACGGCAACTATTACGCAAGCGGATAAATTCAATGAAAAGCATGCACGCAATTTTGAATTTCAATTTTTATCGGGCGCGCCTTTTATTTTGGGGCAACTGCGAAGAAAAGCCGTGTTGACGTTGACGGCGGCGGCAGCCATAAAACCCATGACATATTACAATCGACCTTTAAATATTTGAGGGTTGATTATATATGGGGTGCGATCGACTAATAACCGATATTGCTTTATGCGTTTCGCTTCACGTGCGACGGCAGCGGGCGGCCTCCTCCCGCGCCCCCAACGCGTATATTGGAAAGAGTGTGCGCTGTCGGGCCGGCGTCGCCCCATGTTTCATCGAGCGTTTAATATGAAATATTACGAAACACAGCGCGCGAATGCGGCGCCCCGATATATACGTTTTATAAGCTGCGCACACAAAACATTCGTGTCGAACATGCACGCGACAAGCGACGCCGACGCCGCCGCCAGCAACACCGCCGGTTGCGTATAGGGTGGCTGCGGGAAAGCACGTTTATTATTGCACGATTTCGTTAGAAATTCATCTAAAAGTCAAGCTCGAGACAGAATCAAACACGCACTCACATATTCACGCATATGCATGCCAAAGAATACATTTGCATCAGCCGCAAAAAAGGCGCAATTTCCAAACGACGCTTGAATATGAAATGAATATTCAAATCGTAAGCCAGTAGGGCTGAAGAGGAGGAGAAAGAGGAGGAGGAGGGAGAGTCATCGATGATTCCTTCCATTAATTGATGAGACGATGAAAAAGCGGGCAGCAACAAAGGTGGCAGCGCCCCCGCATTTGCATTTTTACAATGATGAATTAACACGGGCGCCGCGGATATGCGGTGGCCATTTACATTTTGATGCGTGCGAGTCCGCTTTGTGTCCGGCACCCCCAGCGCGCCCTTAACAAATTGACGGCCGCTGTGACGCCGCCGGCCGGCGTTATCGAAAAATATTTTCATTTCCGAAGTCGATTTGGAAACAGCAAATTTCGCTAAGAATTTAAGCCAGCGCGCACACGCAATAATTTTGCATTTAATACAAGTGCGCATGGCGTATACGGAAATTAATCGTACATTTCGGCAAGAGGGTATAGTAATGACGGGCATGACGCGCGGGTGATAGCTTGCTTCGCAAGGGTTGTGCGCGCGTAATGAATTAATTTTGATAAATCTCGTCGTTCTAATCGTTCCTCGCGCACACAAACACGCAACACTTTTCTCTCCCCCGACCGGATCCATTTTCAACGGGCGGCAAGCTTACGCAATAATATCCTACACCCGAAAATCGGCGACGAAACGAAAACGAGTGCGCGCAACGAACGCACAGCGCTGCTACTAATTAGTTAATAGTTATTAGTGCGCACGACGAGAATGGCAGTGCCGGGATTCGGAATATATCATGCTATGATTACGAGAGTCGGAGGATGAATGAAATCGGGGAGACGATTAGACAACCACCCTTCCGCCGCTTCTTCGTCTTCTTCGTCTTGCATTATTCACGCGTTACGCTTAATATACAGAAGACGCATGTGACGCATCGCTCTGCGTTATTTTACTGGGTGTTTTTCGATTGGGAAGGTCAGCCGTAATCATTTCAATTCGCGTGCCACAAAACAGTCGATAAATTACAGGGCACGCTGTGCGGAAGGGTCGCCTTATTTAATTCATTGTATTTACCAGCTCTGCAGCTGATTAATTCCCTTTAGGTATTACTTACTATTGACTAGTTCCGTTATGCTTTTAATTGACGGCGCGCGCGCGCGCCTGGCTTTCAGTACGACGCCTTGGTACACCCCCTAATATATTTACGGGGTGCTCCCAAATGAGCGTCCGCAAGGCGAGCGTATTCCGTCAACACAAACACCATAAGAACGCGCGCGCGCGCCTAATTAGCCGTGCATGCATACATGGCTTTTGATCAGACCAGCATTTGGCCTTCAAACGTACGCAAGCATTTCGCCAACTCTTGTAATGCGGACACTCGCCATATGATAATTACACGGTTTTCATCGGGCTGCTGCTGCTGCTGCTGCTCGTGGCTGGCGCGTCTAGACGTGAATTTTGGTTAGAAATTCTATCGCAAGTCGAGCGAACATTGTGGACATTGTGCGAGAGCGAGCTTGATTCGGCGGCGCGCGCCGCGTCGTCCGAATGAATGATTCGAGGGTGAAATTGAACCGGGCGCATAGGGGATGCGTATATGCATGTGTATGCGCGTGTGCACCATGGTCCCGCCCCCCTCGAGACGAACCGACTGAATTACTAATACTAATAATAATGCAACATTCATGCCCCGTGCGCAGCACCGTGTTCATTTTCAATGCATTCGTTTGCTCACCACCATCCAACCCCGCCTGCCAACGCAGTTCCGCACGCCCCGCTCCCAAATTGAGCGCATGTGCGCGTTTTTTATTAATTAAACGTAATTAATTTGAATTAGTGAAACGGATAATAATGGCACAAGTGAATCATCGATACGTGCGATGGAAGCGCACTCGCACGCGAAACAAAACACGCGCGTGCGGGCCGGCGTTTAATTCATTCAATGATCCGTTCACCGTTCACCGTTGTTGCTTTTTGCGTTGTAGCTGTTTTTCCATTTCGCACGCTGAAAGCGTAATTTATTATTGTTATTGTTAGTAATCGCGCGGACGAAAGTCCCCTGTCGACGGGGGACAATGCGAAAAAGTTATTATTGATTGATTTAAGCTCATCGCGTATGTATGACGAATAATATATTCGAACAATAAATTCAATGGAAAAAAGAGAGGCACGCGGATGCGCCGAACGACGGCTGCTGCGTTGCGCTGCGGCAGCGCCATGAAAACACGCCATCGAGATGGAATGGATATAAATTTAAAGTTTTACGGCTTTTACGGCTTTTTCGACTGCGGTTCGGCGGCCGCGTGTGCGCGCACGTTGCGCGGGACATGTAAATAAGAAGACGTCAACTCTCGGGAGCGGTGTGCGAGCGCGCCCCACATTCGACACCGCCACCGCCGCCACCGCGAAGAAATCGAATTTTTCATTCGCGCCCGGCGTTTTGGCGCACTTCGCGGGCGCGGGCGCGTTAACGATCTTGAGGGTTTGGGTCGGCGCCTCGCATTTGTTTACCTGCAGATGTAAGGCGCGTCGGCGTCGTGGCGCGTTTGCGTCATTCATCCCCTCGTTCAAATCTTCGCGTATGTCATTTCCATATCGTCTTTTATATGCGTCGCCGCAGAAAAAAAAACAATTGATGGGCGCACGGATGGCGCAGAGGCTTACCTGAAACAAACGGAATAAATCGTTACATTTCTACGTTGAAAACTTGTACGAGTACGTTGGTATATAATATATAGGTATGATATGAATAGTAAATAAAATCTATATATTTCTTGCGTATTTCTGCAAAATACCGCGTTTCCCTCCTACACATTTGTTCATTGTTTACGATACGTGTGACCCCATTTGGAATGCATGCCGGCTTCGGATATCAATTCATCAATCAATTTGCGCTCGGGCTTCGGTAACCGAACGCAAAAACAATATTGTATGTAGTAATTTCACCCAGTTAGCTGCAATTAGCCGGCGGGTAGAGACGTGCGCGCGTGCGCCCGTCGTTTAAGGCCGACAAGTTGTTCGCTCAATTCCCAAAATCCCTCCGTACAAATCCCTCCCGGCGACGACGACGTTAAGACAGAAGACGCGCGCGCGGCAGCGGGCCGCCCTTCGCCCGAATATGTCCTTTATTCCCCCATCGCGCGCCGCCCACTTCGCTGCACACTCCACCCGATATCCTTCGCATAAATTAACGAGATCAAATTCGGAGCGTAAATTCAATATTCGCCGCCGGAATGCGCATGCCGCGCATGCAAACCACGGCCGACCCTGACAGGACGCGACACGACAACGCAATCGGCGAAACGTCAACCCTATCGTTTTCATTCCCCTCGTCTGTCACAAAATTCCACGTGTTAATGTTTCTGTCGCCTTCTTTTCCCTCCCTGGGCGCATTTGCAAATTTCCGTGACCGCCTGCTTCAACAAGCCGCCGAAGAATGTGCTGACCGAATTGCGCCGCAGCCAGATCTTCAGCAACCGTTCGTTCAACAGACACAATTCACCACTGACCACCCACCCATCCTCTCTCCCGTGCGCCGCATAGCCAATCAAGGGTTTATATGAATGCGATCCTCACGTTAGCCGCCTTAAAAGCGTTAACAAAGCTCACAGCGGGGAAATGCCGCAGCAACACGTGCTTGATTGGCAAGACAGCCATCATAACCGGTGCCACCACCGGTCTGCTCATTGGCACCACACGCAGTGCATCCTGCTAATGCCTGTTCCTTCTGCCCTGCATGCAGGTATCGGTTATGAGACGACCAAGGTCCTAGCCTCGCGCGGATGCCGCATCTACCTCACGGGTATGATCAACCTCAACGAGGATATCATAGATCTGCTGCGCATTGCTTTCAACAATCCGGAGGTGTTTTACCACCCGATCAACCTCTCCTCGCTCGACAGCGTCCGACGCTTCTGCGACTATTTCCGGCAGCACGAGACGAAGCTGGACATCCTGATACACAACGCCGAGAAGGTCGGCAATCCGCGGATCATCACCCACGACAAACTCCTTCAAGTAATGCAAGTGAATCATTTGAGTCCATTCCTAATGACACATTTATTGCAAGGTAAAAATGCATAGCAGCCCTTTTTGGCATTCCTCTAATGATTATGTTCACAGAACAGCTTAAAAAATCGAACGGGGGACGCATTATCTATGTTGGCAATGTACTCGCCTATTGCGGCGCGCAATGGGACACCAGCCGACTGCAATACTCAGCCACGTCCAACAATCATTTAATCAATCTGCTCGACTACACGAATAGTAAGTGTTTTCAGATGGTGAGTGCGAAGATGTTCGCCGACAAGTTTCGCAAGCACAATGTTACTTGTAATGTCGTGTATCCCGGATGGGTTGATATTGAGGATCGTAAGGTGCATAACAACGTTGAGGCCGCCAATTCGATGCTCGTGGACGTGTGTAAAGTGATATTGGACATGTGGATTTACGGTTATGGCAAGGTATAACATTTACAAAATTCCCCGGCGCCTCCACTAATCATGATTGTGCACTTGTTTTTCTACTTAGACTCGAGTGGAAGGTGCACAAATGAGCCTGCATGCGGCCCTTAGCAACGAGCTGTCAAATAAAACTGGCAAATTCATCATGGATAGCCTGATCCTGCCGCTGCCCTACTACGTTTTTAAAAAACAATATTGCGAGGAGGTATGGAAAATATCAGAGGAGCTGTGCCAATTGAAAACAAACGAATTAATTCTGTAGTCGGCCGGTTCGAAATAAAAAAGCAGCGGTGTCATAACAACAGTCGCATTACTCAATAACGTTCAGTTTCTCACAAACCTTCACGCGCGCATCATCAAAACTGCAGCAACCTTTTTCAATTCCGAAAACAATTTGTGTTGTGTTAAATTTCGGTTTGCTAGATAATTTGAAATCAGTGAGCGGATCAGAATGAATACGCTTGTATTATTAGGCTGTTTGAAAGCCTATTTAAAATTATCAGCCGGCTGGTGCACGCAGACCATTGCACAGACTGGCAAAACGGCGCTGATTGCCGGTGCGAGCAAGCATCCAGGCTACGAGATCGCCGAGAATCTTGCCGGTCGCGGCGCACGCGTCATCATTGCTGACAACGATAATCTGGACAGCACGCGTGATAAGATCATTGCAAAGACCGGCAACGAGAAAGTCGAATTCAAATACGTCGATTTCTACAAGCTGAATACCGTGCGTAAGCTGGCGCAAGATTTGAAACGCGATGAGAAGCAGCTGCATATCCTGGTGTTCAGCGACAATGTGTCAGGCTTGGACAAGAAACCCACCGAGGATGGTTTCCTGAAGGTGGTGCAATACAATCATTTGGCCCCCTTCCTCTTGACTTATGAGTTGATGGGTAATGTCATATTCTGTAAACTGTTTGTCATTCAATGACAGATACGAAAACAAAAGCGTTTGTAACCATTGGATATTGTTGCAGATTTATTCAAAAAGACTCCAAATAGCAGAATTGTATTTCGCAGCAATGTCTTAGCGTTTATGCATAAAATTTATTCGCCGCAAGATATCATTAAATCGCCGCCGAATCGAAGCCAATTGCTTCATGATTTCTTTGAATACTGCAACAGCAGTGTGCTGACGCTCATGACGATGAGCTGCTTCGCGGATATGCTAAAGGAGAACCGAGTCTATTGTTGCGCGGCGCATCCTGGCTTCATGGACATGACCCTTTTCGATATCTCTAAAGACTTGGAATGGAACAAGGCGAGCCTTCTATCATCAATAATCTGTGGCAAAGTGATCCCCAGCTTCCTCCAGTTCTTCGGAAAGGTAAAACTATGCGATTTTCCCACCGTTCCCCGTAATTACGCGTTTTAACATTAAATAGACCTACGTCGAAGGCGCACAGACTGCAATCCACGCGGCTATCACGCCGGAAGAGCGTGACATTTCCGGCAAATTTCTCGCAGATTGCCGCATGATAATGCAACCGCCTTCGGCGCAAATGCGCCTCTTCCGCAAGACGATCTTCGAAGAGACCAAGCGGCTGGTTGTCACCGACGACAATAAGAGCAAACCGCCGAGCGATATTCAACCGTCGCTGAAAACCGTACACGGAGCCACACCGCCGCCGCCAATGGCAGCGCTGCCCGTGCAGCAGCCATCATGGAGCGGCACGGATGCGCTCAAGACGCCGCAGCAAACCCTTGCGAAAACTGCCGCCACCATGGCGAAATCAGCCGCCAAGTCGACTGTTAAAACATTGATGGTGCCTGCAAAATTCTTTATGACGCAGAAGCGTTCATTCCAACAGCATAGTCGATTGTATCCGAGCGACACGCAGGCGGAGGCGCAACAGAAGCGCAACGCGAAGGAGCCCAACCAATTCACTCCGGCGCGCTCAGTCGTTTTGGGCGCCGACCACTTTGCGAAAAGCAAAAAGTACGATGCCAAGCCGCATGCACCAATGCCATCGTCAGCGACTGTCATCATGGCAGCAATATTGGCGGCCAGACCCGCCAAAACGGTCGTGTATCCTAAGATACCACTCAACTGCCCGCTGAAGATGCGCTTGGCGGAAGCCCGCCAGCAAGCGGAACCCACCGTGCTGGCGGATGACACAAACCCATTGCTGCGCACGTCGCCCAAGAAGAAAGCCGCCGCCAACCTACTAGGCAGCGAGCGCAAATAGATTAATTTGTGCACCCGAACAACGTAGCGCCGCAATACAACAGACTATTAACTAACAACAACACAAAAACGCAAAATTATATTTAATGTCGTCACAAAACTCGTAAAATTATAATGTAACTTCTGTAACTATACCTATTGTAACTTCGACGACAGTCATACTCATACTCATCATTATGGAAACTTATCTAAAATTCAATAAACGATTTTTACACGAATGCCGCTAATTATTTGATTCGCCATGTAGTATGAGAAATAAAAATCAACTAAGGGTATTTGCGCTTGAATTTGGGGAAGGATGAAGACGTAGACGCCGGGATGATGCTACGTGCGCAGGATATAAATGACTTATGCTATCAGAAAGACCCCTAATGAACTATTAAAAAGGGTTCAGAGTTGGCGTATTGATAACTAGCTGGGCGAAGAAGTCGTGCCTTGGATTCGCCATGTCGTTGTACCATTCCATCTTTTTTTCGATGAAATATCGTTATTTATACAGCAGCCACGAATGCCACCCTTACCACACGCGCGCTCTCTCTCTAAGCGGACTGAGAGGAAAATAAATAAAATTAATTTCAATATAAATGTAAATTTTTCCAAGTATGAAATGACGACGACGTCGACAAGCAGGAGGACGACGAAAAGCGAGCGTTCGTAAAACATGAAAAGAATGAAACTCTTCCTCCACTGACTGCTTGCTGCCAGATAATATGCTCTCCGCCGCCCCCAAAATCATTGTATATACAAGCCGTTCCCGATGCGTTTGGGGCCCGATGGTCACGTGCGGGGCCGCCGATTCTATTATTGCGGATGTAGCTTATTAAAAATGCTGGGCTCGTTATGCGGCGCGTTGGTATTAAGTCCCACTCGGGTGGTTGGCAGAGGAGGGCGTCGCATCGATTGAGTAATCAGGCCGACCCGACTGTATATTAAGTAGGTGCCCTCCCTTAGCCCAGCCGCAATACTTTATCGCTGAGATGAGTCGGGAGAAAAACGCGAAACGAGGAAGACAATACGCGCGTACGATGGCGAAGGAGAGAGGTCGTGTTGTGTTAGGTTATTGAAGGGAAGAAGAAGGTTGCGAGCGCGGAGTGGTTGCGGCAATACACGAAATCCGATTATGGATTTTGACGTCGTGTGGCGCGGTAGCAGCAGCCATCCGCCAGCGTGCGAGACAAGTGAAAAGTGCACTCGACCAACGACACCACCGCCACCACCACCACCACCACCCTTAACCATTGCGTTTATTTTGCACGTCGCCGACGTGATTTTTTATCGGCGTACGAATCTCTGGTGGTGGTGGTGGTGAATCAGTGTTGGTCCAGGTTGGGTTTGCACCGCCCGCAGCCCGCTATTCGTTACCTCAATTCCGCTACGGATATTATAACTGAGGGTTATGATAATTTTTTCTATTAGTACGTTATGTCATGCGTTCGACGCTGCCGCTGCAGTCGCGGCGGAAGGAAACGCGAGAGGGAGGATGACGGCGGCTCCCTCCCGCACTCGCCCTCTCCGGGGACATTATCGTGCTGCGGGTAGTCGGGTGGTGGGGGCGGCGGCGGCAAAGGGTCAGCGACGCGGCGGCGGTTGATGCTGGGGCCTTGTTGGCGGTGACGGTGATGTGCTCAATCGCATTACGCGAAGCGCGACAGATGTGTGATCAAACGACATCGGGCCGACATTAGATCAGTTACTTTGTCACAATTTGCGGCGCGCAAACACGCCCGCTCGGGGTCTCGTAATGGATTTACCACGCAAGTGGCGTGGGCGCGCACGATTTGCATTTACAATGCGCCCCGCGCGCGTGCACATTTGCATACGAGGAAAAAATCCAGCTGCGAATTACGCGCTGCTAATTGCTCCTAACGCTTATTTTTTCGGCGCACAGCGAATGAACAGCAGCCGCCGGGGGATTAATTCGAATTAATTTTTCAAAACCGCGCGCGCGCGCTCTCGCCGGATTACGGATTGGGTGGCGCCCACGCGCCACGAAGTTATTAGCGATTGTGCGCGGGAGTTTTGATGATATTTAACTAAACATTAACTACGCACGTCTCCCGGCCGCGGTGCTTAAGAGATTCGTCGGAGAAATTCATGTATTTCTAATGAAGAAACTTGCCGGTGCGGACGAGCGTCAAGCTGCAAATCGCGAACGAGACAGCGACGCGCGGCGTTGGCGGTGACGGTGGTGGCGGCGCACCGGAATGCCGGAATGAGGCAAGCGCGACGGCTTACACGCCTCCCCCCCCCTCCCCCCTGCCCCTATGCCGAAACCGGAATCTACAACCTTCGCGATAAGATGCGAGTGTGAAACTAGATAGTACGTCGGCTTAGCGTAGGTGCGACTGCGGGCAGCGGGTAAAATCCGGCGCGAGGGGAAGATACACGAGCGCACCCCACCCACCCCTCCAGCCCCACCACCCATGCGCACGAGATGAGCGAATATTAATTAAATCCAATATTAAAACCGCGAAACGTAACATTTTCGAAAGTTTTTTCATTACCACTTAATTAAAACTTTTGGTCGGGCGCAACGGACACAAGTCGCACGACGGTCGGCGTGAGAGAGGGTTAGCACGAAGCGTCGGCTAGAAATCACGGAAATCCCGAGTTGGTGCGCACTCGCAATTAGCAATTGCAAATTATAGTTGTGCGCTTCGCACGATTCGCGCGATTGCTAAATAGATTGCCCCCCCTCAACCGCTCTTCACTCGCACGCATATTATTTGCGGCGACCAGATGCGGAGCAGCGCGTAAAACAATTGCAAGCGTTAGTTATGCGAAGCGTGTTGTTGAAGCAATTTACATCAAGCACTTGTAACGCACACCGCACGCGCTCGCGCGCGAGCTCCGGCATTGCATTTACAGAGAAGAAGAGCGAAGTGAGCGAAGAAGAGTGCTCTCGCCGGGATTTTTCCCTCCTCTCGCGCAAATGTTTAATGAGAAATTAAATCGTAAGCATAACAACGCGATAAACAAAAGACCCCCTTGAGCCGGCGCGGCGGCGCGGCAGCGTGCATCCGCCAACCGCGCCCGCCACTTCCGCGCGCCGATCTTGTCCCGACGCGTGTTTCGGGCGCAGGCGCTGCTATTTTTGCTCATTTCGCTGAGCGCTTTTATCGCTAACTCTTTCGCGCCACCCCGCTCGCATTCCGTCTCAATTCCTCGCCGGCATTCCCAAATCCAAACGCGGCGACGGACAAAAGAACGAGTAAATAAATAAATAATGAGGGCTTTTGTGTCGTCGGTGGCGGCGGGCGTCGTCGTCGTCGTCGGCGTCGTCTTCGGCCTCGTCGACGTGGTATTTATTAGACGATGCAATGCGCACATACACACGCGCGCATATACATTGGGGTGGGTAGCTATAGTAGCAAGGACGAGAGGAGACAGCCGCCGCCCTGCAAAGACGCCTCCTGCTTGCACCCACCTAGACTAGCTGTCCGGACATGCTCAAGTTGAAAGCGTCGTGCAAAATGAACGAACTTTGGGGAGGAGGGCCCAAGACCAATCTGAGAGCCGGCGGACGCATGCTGCGACGACGACGACGACGACGACGACTGCGAACGGTAACGGAACGGACGGGAGAATTTAATCCCGGACATTCTGGGATGTTAAAAAGAAGATCAATTGCGCATAATACGCCCACTATTCACTAGGCGGAGGCGCACTTTGGTCCCGCGCGAGTATGCAGGAATTCATTCCGTCGTTATTTCATTCTTTTCGCAAGCGTCCACTGTTGCGCCTGTTCGCTAATTAATTTCGTTGATTGTACATTATACGATTTGAACAACATCTACATGGAAATGCAAATCGTTGCCAAAAGCCTATACTATTGGGAATACGATGTATTTTCGGGGGGATGCTGCAAGCTCCCCCCTTGCGCGTTTTTTGACGTGATGCGTGTGCGTTATGAAGAGATAATTTAAAAGTCATTCGGCGTAATTCACTTTGTCGACGGGAGGAGGATCAAAGAGAAATTTAAGAATGGTACGCTAATGGTATAATAATGTATGACGTACTGCGGGGTAAGGGCGAGGGTGTCCCTCGCATCATAGTATAAGTGTGTCTGTTTCGCACATATCATAACGTTTACAGCGTGGATGTGTATCATGCATGCAAGTCACCCTCCTCTGAATGTGCATTTATGATTCATCCACCAAAACGAGCGCGGGGCGGCTATGTTCGTCCACCCACCGCGCGCAATAAACGTGTGCATTGTGCAGTTGCAAGTGACGAACACGACCTGCACAATCCCTGTGTGGTGCATGTGCGTGTGTGTATTGCAACTTTCACTTTTCTATTTCGAGTGAGGGTGGAGAGTGTGCCGCTTATCGGCTCGTTTCGTCCTACAATGTTGTTGAAAAGAGGAAAATTATTGCCGAATGCTTGAATTGACGCCTGACGCAAATGTATTATGGCCCCAGATTCCGGTGCGGAGAAGCCCACCGAGTGTTGCGCGAAATACTGGCACAAAATCTACAATAAAACATCATTAACTACAATCCTCATGCTTCTGTGAAGACGTCCGATGAGAACCGTCCTTGTGATAATTCGCAAGACACCCAGTACGATGCAACTAGGATCCTGGGTCGCATGCATGCGAGCACTTCAATGCAACGAAAATAGTTCCGGGCGTAATGAAAACGAGGCGGCACGGATGAGTCAGTATAATAGCGTTCTAAGCGAGCACCGCCCCGACCCGCGTACAATCAGCGATCGCCAACGCAATTAAAGTGACCAAAAGGCCGCAAGCTTATTGAAAGCCGGTGGTAAAGATATATGGCCGCAACCCCTTAGATGCCGAAATAAAATATTGCGCACAGAATATCGACGCATAAAATATTCATTGCACCTGTATCGATCAAACGGAATGCGTTCAATCTGCAAAAATTGCATCTTCCGTAAACCTGCTCAATATGCTCTCTAGAATGGTGTGTGAAGTAAAACACGCAAGAAAAGACAACAAATTGAAACAAAACGACCGCAATCCAGCCGCAACGAGCGTGGCAAGCTGCTAACAAAAAAAGTAAACACGCATTTCCATTCGCCCCCGTTTGGAGAGCATAAAATAAATAAGAATTTGAAATTAAAATGAAAAGCGCGCCCGTTACACGCGCATAGTGTGCGGCACGGTCGCTACAAAGTGTCGAGTGTCGACAGCAACTTTGATAGGATACACGCGTTCGTTCCCGTTTCGCACCACCGGCAGGCACCACCGCTTCCGCGCGTTATAAAAAACTTTTTAATGCATTTTTATTTCTATTACCACATGCACATACACGCGCGATGCGCTTGTCGCGCCTGCAGCAAGTGCATTCGTTGAATGCAAGACGCCGGGGAACCGCGCCCAGCTCCCCGATTCGCAACTGTTGCAAAATGTAAAAGAATTTAAGTGTCTTTGCATGCGACATAAAGTACGCGGCCGCTCGCTTTGATGCGCCGCATACCATTTTCATCTGCATAATTTAACATTCTATCTTTTTATCCATCTCTTCCGTCGGGCGGCGGCGCTGCCAACACAACCAAATCGACGCGTTTTAATATAAAACGATGACGTGTTTAATGCATCTTTTTCAATTCGACGCCGGCGTGCGCCAAATAAATTACGATTGTCATACGGTGTTGGTGTGTTTGTGCGGTGGTGATGACCGCGCGGCGAGATAAAGTGTGCGGCAGCTTATCAGGCGTTAGGAAGCGTTCGCGCGCGAGGTTCAATACGGTTATAAACTATACAGTCGGATAATGGCAACGCATTAAGGACCATTATCGGGAATTTATTTGTTTTCCCCGTCGATGCGCCCGTCCGATTTTGGATTCAGAGCAGCCATTCGCCCACCCCTTCAGCGCCCTGGACAAACTTCGCTCGATCTCTCGCTTCAGCTTGCTCGCTCTCCCTCTTACGCCCTCCACCTGCGCGAAATTTACATTCTTCGATTCGCCGACGGGTGAACGAAAGGCTTAGAAAACTTCCCCGGCGGCGGCAGCGCTAAACGCACGTAACGAGTGGAAAATGGAAATGCGGGGGCCGTATAATTACGAATTACAGCCCGAAAACGGATGCAGAGTGAAGTGAAGATTCAACTCGAAGGGATGGACACATCGTCAGGTCTGATACATGGGCGTTGTGCGAATAGTTGCTGACCCCGGCGTAAAATTACTGAGTCAAAGATAATGAAAATACCTTGCAGATTTGATTTGACTTTGCATATTCATACAATCCTACGTGTGTGTGTGTGTGAGTGTGCCTTGTTGTGTCGTTGATAAATTGTAAAAAAGCGGCTTGAATTTAATTCGCAAACAGCAATAGTACACGCTCGTGAAAGGCTCAAAAGAACGCAAGAGCAAGAAAGGAGGAAAAAAACTTGATGGAAATCGCAAATTAACACACGCCTCATCTCGTCGAACGCCCTCGCGCGCGCGCCTGTAGGTACGTGTGTATACACACTCAAGCGTTGCGCTATCAATAATTCATTAGCGTATAATGAAATTCTGATGAACACTTCGGAATGCGATTATTCGCCGCTCATGCCGGCCGCTTCCGGTTCCAAGTTTCAACACGTTTCCACACTTACATCCGCGTCGGAGGGAAGGGCGCATTCGATTTGCAATGGACATGCTTTGCGCATCGGTTCGCTAATACATATGATTACTATTCGTAATGAGCGCGTCGAAGGTTGCAGCAGAGGTTACGCAATTATCAAGATAACACTCGGGAAAACGACTTTGGTAAGATCGAACCGCACTTCAGATGCGAAGACGAAATCAAGAAACAACCGGAAACTTTTTGCACCCCCTCCAGCGAACGGGTGAATTCGAAACTCATCAAAAGCGAGCGCCGCGCGCCCACAACAATCTTTTTCGGAGGGCGAAAACGTCAGCCCTTATAATAGCGATGATAATGGAAGCGATGAATGTAATTTCGTTAGGTACGCAATATGAGCAAAGCGGGCGGCGGTGGCGACGACGACGACCGGCGGCCCGTGAGATTTGTCGAATTGGTGCCCGCGCCAACCTTCAATTGTCGACGGCAGCGGCGAGCGCGGATTTTATTGAGTTGCGTGCGTAATTGCAATAAAGTAATTGCTCGCAAAGCGTAAAAGTCTTGCGCATGAATTCGGAATTCTTCAAATTACTAGCGCATTGCGTTCGAGTGTTTTAAGAAGCATATTGTTTGCGGTCGCGTGCAAATCAAATCAACTTCAAAGCAATACCAATGCTTGCGGCTGGCGCAGCATTTCGTTTGATTTTATTTTATTCTTGCAGCCATACACTGACGCCACCTGTTGGTTTATCAATTCCACATTTAAGCCACTTTACTGAGTATTTTCGGAAGTGGTTTATGTACGCATATTGCGCATTTTCTGCATACATCATACCGCTACCATCGCAATCGGCATGCGGGCTATCCACCACCGCAGAGCAACCCCATAACGCACCAGCCGCTCACAATTACCATAATACCTCTATTAATTAGTCACTCCCCCCCGTTATCATTATCATTCGGCTGTGAATCGCATACACGCCATGCGGCACCTATGTATGTACGCATTCGACGAGCATACCACATATACACGAGTAATACATACATACATGTACGTCGACAACGAGCTGGTGGCATCCTCGTCGTCATTTGCAAACCGAAACCGCTAGTTGTAAAGTGCCCCGCGTTGGGCCGCGCCGAGCGAACACCTATGCGCACGCGGCCCGTATATCCGCATCACCCACCCCCACGCCCGCCCCACTAAGGGGGTGGCGGCTGCATGTGTGTTGTGCACTCCCCGGTACACAGCGCGCTGTAACTCTATTTACCTTGCTGTAATGTTGACGTTGAAGAGCAGCGCGGTGCTTTTGTCCAATAAAGTACAATACGGCGAAGGCCTCGGAATGGCATCGACGTGGATGCGCATGCATGCACATCGCGCCCACCCGACGAACAGATGTTGACTGACTTTTTAATTAAATGCCTTATTTTAGTGCAAATGCATTACTATAATTGGCATGCGGTGAGTTGTTGTGGCGAACGACAGGCAACCAATTTGCGGGCCCTCTAATAATTTTATAACAATTTTTTCTTCAACGCTGGGTCAAGTATTCTCCTGCAATTCGGTTGCTTTTGGCTGATAGAACGAATATTCATGTGTTGCGCGCTCGTATATTTGGCGCTGCCACCATTCATATCGTTCCACAACTCATAAACGCGTCGTATATCAGCATACAAAGGGCCGCGCCGGCCGGTTCGCGAGTCTCGCGAAAATAGGTGGCGGGACGCACAAAGGCGCGCGCGACGCACAATGCCAGTCAGCAGACAGAGCCCATAACGGATCTTCGCTCGTTCGCGCGATGACGAGGAAAACGTAAAAGCGTTTTGTTTTAAACATCCATTGAATAGGCAGCGGGCGTCTAGTGACAAGTCGTACGAGCGTACGAACACACCATCCGCCGACGCCGTTGATCGCGTTGATCTCATTGTGTGAAATATTTCAGATTTCATTTGGATTTCACGCGAATGTTTGTTTATGCCGCCGCACATGCATTCCACGCCGAAGAAAAGGCGACCGACCGGGAAACGCGAGATAATGGCGTGAAATGTAGCACAACGGCCTTCGCTGCCACCCAACAAAAAAAAAACGGTGTACACCCGTTTGCGATAACATAGATAAGCGGTGGCTGTTGTTCGGTGACGTGTTTTAAGTTCCCGGACGCACGAGTAATTTGCTTATCTTGACAGGTGTTTTTTGCGCACCAGCCGGTCAAATACTGGTCGGCAGAGCACGAAAGAATATGATTTCCATGCAATCATAATACCGAAATACTTTTACGTTTCGCGCCCGAAATAACATCGAACGGTGTTTGCTTTTCATTACGCATGCAGTCGAAAATCATTTTCAGTTTTTCCTACGCGCGCAATTGTATTATATATATAATACGCTCGTAATAATATATTTGCCTGCCGCGGCGCCGGCGTTTCGCTAGTTCTCGAGAGAATGCGCAATGTTTCAGTTCATGCCAGAGTAATTTTTAATTAATAATAGTCGAATGCCCGATATGCGAATGCTGTGCGCGCATACGCTGGCGCAGTTTACGCTAAATGAATATCAACATTTGCGCAACTGCACGACGCGGCAGTGGGCGGCGGCCGACGACTACACGATATGAACACGGTGCAATATTGAATGAATGAAAATCACCGCAGTATATATAATTTATATTAAAACTTTTTCCACGATGTTTATTATTGCGTATGTGTTTTTTGCAACTGGCGCTAATAGGATCGCCAAATACACAAACAAACACTGGCGATGTTGTTTCAGCGGATATATGGAACATTTCATGCGCACCAGACGCCTCCATTTTTGGCGAGGTTTTTATGACATTTAGCTTTAAAATAATATTTGAATTTTCATAATATGCATGGGACAAGTTTTCAATTATTTCGCATGCACTGCGAGCAGTCCCCCTTAGCATGCGAGGCCTCCCAGGACAATTTCTCATCGTCGCAGCAATAAAAATGTACGAGCGGATAGATGTATGGTCGATATTGCGTAATTGCTCTGCGGCGCGCTCGGTTCATTTATCTCACTCGCGACGGCGGCGCAGACAAAAGGCGACGTTATTATATTCAATCGAATGGCACTATTGGAAAACACACATAACCGACAGCGATCTCCCAGTTCCCAGATCGCGCTCCCTCGCCCTATAAATGTGTATTTCACCTTTCGCTCTCTCCCGCGCTTTGGTGCAAACGTGGCGGGAACGTGTCCATTCGGAGGGCGAGTCAAATTGGTCGGGACTGTTTGTAAATTCGGTGAAAAGTTGAGCGCAAAGCGGTGATGCACCCAGCGCTCCCTTCAAATTGATACAAATGATCGCATTTGTTTTAATACACGTTGAATAGCAATTTCGATTCGTGCGCGTGGTACACGCACCATCACCACCGCGCCACCACGATATATTGTGCATGCTCGGCGGTTGTAAGTTTTCACTTTCCCCGCGTTGCGTCCGAAATTGCTTCATAATTGCCACCAATTGTTATTATTAATTGCAAGCGCTTGTAATTTATTGTATCAAACGACCATTCAATTATTTAATTGTTTCGCTTTTTTACCGAATTCGATTTCAGGCGATGAAAAGTGTGTCCAAATGTGGAAACACATGATGAAATTCAATTATCCTTACGCCACGCAACACGTGCAATCATTTTAACTTGATTATGATGTATTATGATATAAATATTGCGGTCGTGTCCCGACCGATTTTCGGACCGGCCCTCTCTACGAAATTCAATTAGATTATGTTACATTTCATCGATAAAATTAAATTGGCATTATACCCATGTGTTTGGGTGCGCGGACGTATATGCGTCTACGCATCGCGATATACACCAACGCAAACGCTGATTAGATAATACGTAATTTCACCTAATCGAATTAAGATCAAATATAATTTACGCGCATTCATATCAATAGCAAAATTAGGCGCCAGCTTGATTTGCCGTCGACGACGTTGATCATTTTCTTCAACATTTGCCTCTTAAATATATCCCAATAAATATAATAAAGCGCCGAAGACGGCAGCGGCGGCGCGTTGCGAAAACATACTCTCCCCAGCTGGCGCAAAATTAGATTCGCACGCTCGTGCGCAAGGAGTGGATTTAGCATCCGGTGAAATCCGGTTCGTGCAAACAGCAGCGCCGCGCAAATATTGATACAGCATTTTTTTTTGCCCACGCGCTGCGCGGATAAACGTTGAAAAATCTCAATCCGAGTATTACGGATATCGTTTTGTTTTCGCACACGTCTCACATCACTAATCATAACTATATTGCGCGGAAAATGATAATATTATTGATCAGAAACCGGGTTGGCTGTGCCAAGCCGGATAAGAACTATTCATAATCCTATAATTGAATAAACAAGGCAGTGAAATATAAAAAAGAATGATGCGAACGCGCGGGGAAAATCGAGGACAAACCGACGATGAAGCGAAGGAAGGACAACGACCAAAAAAACTAAAGCGAAAGATGAGCGATGGATAACAAAGGACAAATATCGTCGGCGTCGGCAGTGGGGCGAATGTAGTTCATGTTTGCACATTATTAAAATATCGCGATAAATAAGACGAAAAAAGAAAAAGCGAAAGAGAAAAAGTGCGCCCGAAACTTTTCCTACATGTGTTTCGCGCCCGATCGTATGTTTCGTCCTCCCACACACCAAGGACTCGGGCGGCAGGCATTATGGACGTGTGATTTCTTCGTTCCGTCGTTTTTTTTGTCGCTGCGGCTCTGGAGGATGCTTCGCTCTCTTCCCGGTCCAAGTATGGAACATTATTGCGAAAAATCTATTTTTCTTTCGGTCCTTCGTGCGAAAAATAAATGACAGCGCGGGGAAGACGAGCAGGGTGTGAGACGTCGGTAATGTCCTGGCAGTAGTAGATATTTTCGCGTGGCGGGTGCAAGATTGATGGCGGGCATAAAAATAACTGTTTAAAAGACTGTTGTTTCATTACGTTAGAATGTGACCGACTCCCGGACACGCATGTTTTTCCACAGCTAGCAATCATTTTCGCGGTCGTGAATTTATCACACTTATGACTAGCTCATTGCTACGCGGGCAAACTTTGAAGTTTCGTCAAAACAGTGCTTCGCATATGATTAATAAAGTACGACATAATTACAGAAAGAAGCTGATATCAAAACTGTAAACAAGATATTAAATCAGCAGCTTGGTTCGTTGGTGGGCAAGCGCAAGGCAACGAAGCACACTTCAAAGAAATATAAATAATCCACGCGGAAAATAGATAAAAACAAATAAATGCCGCGTAATATCCAAGTGGTTGTTGGGGGTGGGAGATGAGAACGAGAAACGGTGGTGGAGAAATATATGAAATATTTATAACACTATTTGGCAAAGGAAAGGTAAAAGAGCGTAAAGGTAAGACGGCAATAAAATGGAACGAAATTGCAATGTGCGCGTTGCTGGGAGATGGGGGAGGTGCAGCGAAAAGACGCGGCACACCGAAATAGACACGCGCACCCGCGTGCAATCGAAAATGGGGAAAAACTTAAAAATATTTTCTTTCGATTGAACTTGCAAAGCAAAAG
This sequence comes from Myllaena sp. GC000078, assembly GCA_030264135.1. Taxonomy (NCBI): domain Eukaryota; kingdom Metazoa; phylum Arthropoda; class Insecta; order Coleoptera; family Staphylinidae; genus Myllaena; species Myllaena sp. GC000078. The sequence goes on along the minus strand of JARJDR010013129.1, from coordinate 32,133 downwards.
GAAACAAGAACACTTTCATCCATACTTATGAGAAACGTCGCTACTTCCGGATCGCACTAGTTTCTTCCGTGTCTTCCCCTCACCGCCCTCCCCGGCTGCAATACCAATGCGTCGTCATTTCGCCGGCGCGTTTATGTGGGCCACATGCACAACACTTATTTCCATTTTCATTTTTATTTTCGGCAGCCGACACGTCGTCACCGCTTTCTCATTTCCACCCTCGCGTTCGGCCGCGGCGCGCGCGCGCGCGCGTGCTTGACGGATTGATTTATGTTCTTTCTTTTTTCGGTTATTCGCACGAGGTGGAAATACGTCATCGCGCTCCCCCGCCTAATGGCTATTTCACCGCACCGCCGCCGCCAAGAATATATCTATAATAGCAGCTCACATTTCTCTTTCTTGTATTATTGTTGGTATTATTTGAGCGGCGCGGGGTTGTCAGTTTGCGGACGCATAATATTTTCGACATCGGAAATAAACATTTCGCCTATTTGCGAAATTATGCGCGTTGAATGCGCGCACGACGCGTGAATATCGAGCCGGACCGAAATAATTACATCCAAGCGGCGAGATATTAATCAAGCAATCGTTGCAAAAGCTATCCCTCCCCCTAAATTGCAAGATGATTCACAATCCTGCAGTGCGATACAAACGCTAATCGTCAATTACAACTCAAGCGTGCGGCGCCGATAAAAACGCTTGCTACCAGAGAGCGCATTAGTGCCGGCCGCTTTTTAATATGATTAGATATCGAAACTGCATTTCATTTGGGGAGACGCATCGAATGCGCCTGCAGAAAGCGATAGGTGGCAGCGATAGGGCTCGGCACCGGGCGCACTCGACGCAATTTATGGTGGTCGGCGGTGATGATGATGATGCTGCTGGCGGTGGTGGTGAAAAGTTGAAAATCGTTGTTCTGTCGTTCTATGCAGTCGTTCGTTCCTGTTGTGGACAGCCCGGAACTCTCTCGACGCGTCCGAATATGTGTGCGTGTGTGTGTGAGGGGAGTCTCATCCTTGTCGGGCGTGAAGGATGGATTCGCAAACGAGCACCGCCCGCCTGCCGCCGAGGAGCACAGCTCGCGCCACCGCCATTTCAGAGACAGATAAAAACACTCGTCGAGTTTTATGTGAGGTATGCGCATTGGGGGGCGGCTGGTTGTGCCGTGGCTGTCTGTCAACGGACTCGCCCTGGATTAATGATCGCCGAGCCACGTTGAATGTGTGTCCTTTAGTTTTAATGATCGCGACGATCACGATCGGGGTGACGTTTTCGAGAATACACTCCGCGCGCGCCCAAAGATGTGTTGCAGAAACTGAAGAGGAGGATAAAGAGCGAGAAAAGGGAATCTGATTGAAAAGTAGAGCAGCGACGCCGACGGTCGGATGGGAATACAAGTTTGAAGAATAGCACCGCCGCCGCCGCCGGCGCCGACGAGGAATAAAATGAAGACGACGACATGTGACGCGCGAGACAGCATTGACTAATGAGCGCCCGTTTCGCAGCGGAAATGTAAATGATCTAAAGGATGCGCGACGTGTCGAACACGTGTGAAATGGATCCGGAAGAGTGAAAGTGCAGCGCGTTGAAATTTAAAATTAGATCGCGCCCGACAATAAACACGCCCCATTGGCGCGCCGACGATTATTTACCCAACACAACACAAAAACTATCCGCTCGTCATTATCTCTCGGCGCGCGTAATCCAGTGCCCGCCCCCGATTGCGCCCCTTCGGCGCCCAACAAAAAACTTTTCATATGCTTGTATTCATTTAAGTTGACTTAAAGTGGATTAGGCGAAGCCGGACGGACGCGTCGCACCATACACGCACACGTTAATTACAAAAAGGGTTCGACTATTAATTAATCCTTTAGTTTCGTCGCATGTCGGCAAACGAATATTTTCCGGCTACCCTTTTCGACCCTCGGTAACAGACATTTGCATTTATCATCGAGTGGAAGATAATAGTGCGCACCGGCTGAAAAAAGTCGCACAAGAACCCCGACTCCATATTAACAACAATTTTATCAAATTTATGCTCGAAACGTTTCTTGCGTCAAGATAGAATTTATTCAACAATCGTTTATCATGCTGGAATTTATTCCGCGCATTGTAAGGGGAGGGGTGAGATTGGGGACCGCGGTTCATTGCAAGTTGTTAGAATAAATGATTTAACGGGCGCGCTTTCATTGATAAGGGTGATAAGAACGAGCGTATTATTATGGCAGCGCGTTGTGCGAACACGGCGCCTTGCTACGAAACATTATCATGTATATTACGCAATCGGGCGACACAATCGCGCGTCGCTTATTACTTCCGATACATAATCCACGCGCGATTCAGCCGTGCCACCCATGCTTTCGCTGTGATTTTCGCGAATTAATCAAAACTACCTTCGCTCGCGCGCACCCTCCTCTCGCCGCACTGCTCCGCGTACAACCCGGGCGGCGGCGGATGTGCTGACCGCAGGCCAGCCGGTCCCTTTCATTTCGAAATATCTGGAGCTATTTATAAATAATTCGAACAACGAGCAGGTGGGGGAGATATAATTACACATTCAATGCGCGTGTTTACGCACTATCAAATTAAAATCGTCGCGGCAATATCGGGCGAAATTAATATAAAATCAAATAATTGGACATAATCACATCGACATCGGAATCGAATTCAAACACTTTCCATTCACCGGGATGATTATTAATCGAGCGCGAGATTATTTTGCGAAACTGTAATTAATTCGCATACGTGAAAGTTAGGCGCGGGTGCGAAGGGTGGGTAAGGGTTTAAACGCTTCATTGCGTATAATTGCAGCCTCGTTTTGACACGTGCCCATTTCGCACGCAGCGAGCGCGACTATCATTACATAATTCCTGAAGGATTAACGACATTAACAAATATTTTCCGGCGGCGGCGCTTCCGGAATGTGATAAATAATTGAGGGCGATTTATACGCGGCGACCAATGGAAATTACACACATTATACATTAGTAATTAACCATATACTATATGAACTAGTGCGAGCGCGGAGGGGCATTAATTAATAATGCTCCGCACGTACGCACGCCGAATTGGTAGTCTCTCTTTCTCTCCCCATGCGTAATCGTTTGCAATTGTACTAATAATCGTAGTTTTGAGCTTCAATTAATTATATGTATTAATCATCGCGCAGCTGTAATTTGCATTCACGCCTAAAACAACGTCCGAATATTTGCGTTCGAGTTGGATATAATTCAGCAGAGCTAAACATGCTCTGTGCGCCATCTACCATGCAAGAGCTTGTGCAAAACCACCCCTAACGTAGGAAACGTTCGCAGCGCCATGCGGCAAACTCATGAACCACGTTAGGGGTGCGATGGGTAAAAAGGTTGAACGTATAGTTCAGCTAGCAGCCACCATGCAGCGCCACCGACATCATCCTTTCGAATTTAACTTCAACCCCCATGCAAATAATGTTCGATCGAAAGGTAATCCATTCGATGCGATAATCCACACACCCTCTTTCCTCTTTCCTCTTTTCATCTCCCTGCGTCAACCGGTAATGATATCAATTAGGAAATAGCGAGGGAGTGCGCGGAATGCAATGCAATTAAAACAGGTGAAATGTGTGACAAGCGGGGGGGCGGTGTGGCGTAATTGCACATTTTTCGTACGCGGATGCGTTACACACGGCCGCGCTTTTTTTTTCGCTACTCCTGCCCTCTCCATATCTGCATACGCTACCGGTCCATTCACCCTCCGTAACGAGTTTAATGGAACGTAACTTGATTACTCGCGAATTCGCGAACGGCGACGGTGGTGGCTGTCCCGCGCTCGAGGGTGCTTTTTCATTGCGCGTTTAGCATTCCAACGTGTCGCGCCAATCGGTTGCCACGCATCCCATCCCAAACCCATTCGATCCAATTGGCGACGCCATTATCTTTATTTGGGCGTCCGACTAATTGTCACGTTTTAAAAAAGTCGCCTCACACCGGCCGGTATCGTCACCCGATTTGCGCCGCCTGTCGAACGGCGATAAAAAAAGGCGTTAAAGCGGCAGTCTGTAATTCTTTAAAATTGCTGTGTTTTTGCATCGCGATATTTCCATTCTGCCCCGCACGACGACGATCGATCCGACGTCCGCGTGCTAAAGTAGTTGTTACAGCCGTTTTATTTTTTCTGCCGGCACCGGAGCGTTCGTTTCATTGTCTGGTGTCTAGTTAGGCGGGATGGGACAGATTCAGTTGTTTCTGTCCCGGTACCGGAAGCAGATTACTGGACGGCGGGGGCGGACGTGCCTAGGCCGACACTATTAGCCGACAGCTGGGTATTAACAGAGGGAAAAAAGGGAAAAAACACAGCGTCGAGTTGCTCGTCGGCTGCCAAGCGGAGTGGTGAGCCTGACATCGAAACGTCGAACGCGCGCAAACATGTTGTTTGGACGGACACGCGCCCGGGAAAATCTTTCGCGTATTGTGTTGATTTTAATCGAATACAATTAGTCCAAGTCCAAGAGTGCCGTATGGGAAATCAACCCAGTGTATTTTTTTACCTTTATGAAATTCTTGCGCTCCAACTGATTAACTTGTCATTTAGAGTATGGAATAGATCAATTTGGTGGAGGTCAACGTACCTGCAACAAAACAAAATACAAGTATTATTAAAATGTTTACTCCGGGTGGCATACGTCTATATGAATTACAACTAATTACAGCTAAACGGCGGGTGGATTAAATTGACGCGAAATTAATAATCGCTCTCGATGGCAATAGCCAATAATAATCATCGAAAATTGAAAAAGCGAATTGAAAAGTACTTAAATAAATAGCGGAAAGCGCATATAAACCAATAGGCAATAATGTAAAATAAAACACGATTTTATTGTGCCGGCGAGGGTGAATGAGTAATAAGCTTATTGGAGAGCGAGCAATAGCAATTAGTGCACGTAAACTGATGTAATTAACAATTAATGCCTGGCGCGCGCGCGCGCACGTTTTCGGTCGGAAATAATATATACCTACACACATCCAAAGGGAGTGAGTGGAGGCGAGTATTGCATTTTGCGGCGGGTGCATTACCGACCGACCGACCAACCGCGCTCCTTCCTCCACGTCGGTCGGGCACCGGCGCTCACACGGACGACGATAAAATTAATTTATGAATCAATCAATTATTAGCACGATTCGCGCGAGCTGCCGCCGCCGCCGCCGCACACGGTGGACGTCGTCGCAGCCAAGCAACCGATCGCCGCCGGCAGAATATCATCACGGAGCCGCCCAGCCAAAATATGAATATTGCAATAACGCTTTTAATATGAAGCGCTTGGTGATAAATTTACATAAAATTTAATTGAATTAATGCTGCGTACCAGCACCAACAGCAGCAGTAGCAGAAGGAGGTGGGCTATACCCCCGCCCGCGACGAAGCATCGAAAGCCGCGAATGCTAATATAATTTGAGCCGAGGTGCACCAGCTTTGTTCAATCTATGCCAAGAAAAACACCAAAGACGAGCGCCCGGCTTTATTAAATTTCGAGCGAATCATAATATCGCGCTTGTTTATCGCAGCGTTGTTCAATCATAACGGACACGCATTTGATTGCTTTCATCGACAAGTACTCGATGAATTGTTTAATTAATGACCCTTCAACGATCCGCCATTATCCCTTCTGGAAATGATGAATTTGAAATGACAATATTAATCAAACAAATATCGGCAATCAGCTTCGAAGAAAGCCATTTTCCGTTGACGTGTCACCAAATTGCCCGCACGCCATGCGTTATTATCAATTCACGTGGTGGATGTGTTCGCGGCCGAGACCTTTAAATTGCCGGATTGGCGCCGCGGCGCTTCGCGTGCATCACACAACATAATTACGTCTTCCTAATGAATTTTTAAGCATCTTTCACAACGAATTCAACCAATCCGGTGTTGTCCAATTTTCACCATGTACCACAGATATTTACTCATTATTTCAGTACTTCTTGATTTGGGGGGAAGGAGAGACGACGATCGATAATGTTAATGCTAGCAACGAGATAACTACGGCGGCTAAGATAACTATTGCATAATTTGCAAATTGTTTTTTTTTCTCTTGTACAGAGCAGTAGTTATTTTGCGTAATTCATTACACAGGAGGGATGCAGATAAAGGGCTCGGACTGTGAGCGTTGGGTTTGTCTGCAAATTCAGCGCGACGAACAATGTAGGGAAAAGAAGATGCGGCGCGGCAGAAATGATGCGGCAACTGAATAAAGTGAAGATGATGTATAAAGTGGAAAGTGCATGGTGGCGCAGAAAGTCTGCCTAGGCGCCTTCCAGCCGAAGTTCATTCATTGCGCGAACGGCGCCGCGCGAGCAGATAATTGGATTTTGAATTTTAAATGCGTGCAGTTTGCTGCAATGCGATACGGGATGGTATACTACGAAACATGCAACTTTCTCAGCGCATGTATTTTTGAATTTTATGGAAAACATCATTAGCATCCCTCTTGCAATTGAATTGAAGAGACCGATTAATTTTTATTAAAGCTCTGCCCATGGCAAACTATCGATGAACACCCGCGTAGTAGTTTATTTCGATCTAGTTGAGAAACGTAGGGGGGAAGGGGGAGGGGGAGGGTTGAAGCGAAAAGTTTTAACATCGCCGAAATGTACAACACAGCAGGGCACAGGCACACGGCGGGGGAGTGGCGAGAGGGTGAGTTGCACCGTGTGGGAAAGGGTACTAATCTAAATCTAAATCTGGGAAAACAGCATGTGATTATTAGTGGCGGCGGCGGCGGCGAGGAAGCGGCCGAACAACATTATTGGCGGGCGCGCAAAGTTTTAATCGGAATTGACACAAACGACGTGGGGGGCGGCGGCGGCGTGTGCGACGCGCGGCATGTGCAACACACCGCGCGCGTCAACGGCGGATGAATTATTCCACGGGTGGCATTGGCGCGCGAGGGAGGTGCGCCAACGATGAATGAGTATGCGGAAAAGTACGCTCCAAGAATTATGATATTCGGAAGGAAACCGGCGTGAGGCGCGCGAAATAAGAAAGGTGGAAGTCTCTCAAGCGACACGAGAAGTAATGGGAAAACAAAGAATTATGCCGCACCCCCCAACGAGAAGTGCTTACTCGACACGTCCTGCCTGCAACAAATCCTCTCACCACACGATAAATACGAGCAGGCTTACATTGTTGATATAATTAATATAAATTATAGATCAGCGTTTAGTATTTATGTATGCGATCCGACGCGTCAGCGCAATGCAATTGCAATGCCCCGCCCCGGGCGCCCCGGTTGCCCTCGAGGGAGCGAACGCAATTAATTTCAATCATATTGCGATCGACCGTGAAAAAATCCGCAATAAATAAAAACGTCTTCGTGCCACGGCGCGGCGAGATGACGAAGGGGCGCGCCCATCAAGGAGACACATAAAAAGATTAGACATGAAAAGAACGTTCATGCTTGATTAGAGCTCGCCCTCGGTGCGCCGCGCGTAATCTTACGGCCGAATGGCGTTCGTAAAAAAAACCGTCGCTCCCTCGAGCAAATTGCATAATTTCGATTGGATTGTGTTGTGCGCGGAGGAATATGCAGCATTACCGGTCAGGATTGTTCCTCCCCTCAGGACACCGTGCATTTATTGTGTACACATCGTGTGGGTGTAGTTTTTCTTCTTCGTTCGCTGACAGTCCGTGAGCAATCGCGAAACGTGCGTAAGTGCACGCAGAAGGAGAATGGACGGACATGGAACGTCCCGAAATCAAAGAGCAAATTGCGTAATAAAGGCCGCCCTCCTACGAGCAGTCGCACGAGAGGGAAGAGTCAAATATCTTTGCGCTTTAAATGCGCCGTCAATCTCGCGCCCGTCGTGCAGACTCACCCTCCGCACGTGGAGCATGACAGTTTTGGCATAATTAAAGTCGGCGCTCGCTACGTGCAACATGCGTGATGTGAATATACTAAGTGGACCCAAATTGCGCACTTCTTTACTTCCATACAATATGAAACATTCGGTGTAAATTGTATATTTTGGTACGTACTTTAACCGCAATGCCATATGCATTGTTTGGTGATGTTCTATGTGGTGTGTGCCAAAATTGAATGCGAAAGATGGCAAAAAGAATGACACACACGAGCATACGCTCGCGTCAAAATGCGATGCAGAAAATAAAATAACAATGCAGATTCGGTTGGGGGTAGGGGAGCACGCGCCTGTGGTCCGCCAGTGTAATAATCATCCCTCTGGGAAGGCTGAACGCGCTGCACGCCTTGTCACATGTCAATCTTTATTAGCGCGGAGCGCGCATCTAGCCATGTTAAGCGCATCGCAACCACCGATTCGCACAATATGATCAAGTAAAAAGTCATGCAAATGTAACAGCCCCCACCCCTTTTCGTCGAAAATGACGCAATGAGCATCACCGACCGCGGCCGGTTGAATATCAATTTGTGGTCTTTTTTAATTACACATCGAATGCGTCGAGCGGAGGCGGTTAAATAATGCATTGGACACCTGTGCGATTAGGTTGTTTATGCGGGCGGCGTGCTCGTAAATCATTCAAGATAAAGGTATGCGCGCGTATCTTAGATCCGCATGCATTGGGCGGGCGGGCGGTCTGCGAGAAGATCTACGACCATCATAGCACGGGCGGCGCACACGGGGCGAAATAAATAAAACAACGCAAATCGAGTCCAATTATTAAGTTTCGCTTTAAAGCAGGGTCGGACATCTATATATGCATGCATCCCCCCAGCCACAGCGAGACCCCCGAAGAGAAAAACGAGCATCGGAAGAGGAAATTGTGTGGTGCGTCGAGGAAACCGAAAAAAAAGGTTCGGGAGCGCCGGCGACGGCGAGGAACGTAAATAGACGAAAAGAAGCGGTGGTGCGGGCGCCGAACGGACGGACGGGATGGACGGCCGGCCAAAGTTAATCGGAGAAAATAGCGCAAACCCAATTGGCTTAATTTATTAATGTGTTTTTCTTCGTTTTAGTTTCAGCAGGCGAACGTCGCAGCGCATTTCGTCGACGTTCGTCGCCGGGTTGCGCTGTCGCTAGGTGCGTCCCGGCCGCCGCAGCTCAACCGCGACGCTCACGCAGGTTCCACAAAAAAATGTACTACGGAAAAGACCGGGAAATGCACGCCGATTTACTCGTGTAAGCGAAAGTTTCCGTCAGAAATGGTGTCGATATTTCAATCCGTCGGGCAACTTTCACTGCGCGAAGAAAAAGAAAACTGTTATCTACCACCACCGAGAAGGATGTGCAAATCCATTTCGAAAACGCATTAATCATCTCAGCGCGAAATTACGGCGCAACAAAACTTTGCCCGCGCGAATTTAAATCCTTTTCCGGTCCCGGCGGGGGGGCTGAGAACAAACACGCACGTGTAAAGATGGCGACGAGAGGGTTGGCTTTATTATTGCGCAGCGCGCGCGCGCGGAATTTATTAAAACCTTCTTGCCGGAGATGCCTACTTATTACCATTTCGTCCAGATTGATTTCCTAGTTGGAAATGGGGTGATATTTTATCCGAAAAAGGTAATTTGCCGACGTGCGCACTATGCCCGCGCGCGTCTCGCTTCCTTTCATTGCGTATTTCCATTTCCGCCTACCACCGCCCACCCACGGCCAGGGCCACCCCAAAGGAATGCGTCCTCCTGTTCCTATCTATTCTTTTGGGCAAGTCCACCTCACTCCACATACGCATGAAAGTACCATCTTGCGCGAAGCAGATTTCTTCATGCATATCTTTGCCTATATATATTTCATACCTGTGCGTTCGTTCGCCCACGGGGAGGAAAAAAGCGTGGAAGCCAAGTTTTTCGCCTATGCGCACGCACACACACGCGTGCATACAAATGGCTTTGCTGGCGAACGCCGTAGAGAATAATTCCGACGCCCGCCGACGCCGACTTTATAGTGTTGTGCCGCCACCCCCCACCGTTCGTGGGGCTTCTTCGGCGTCGCTCGGGCGTTAGTAACGCGGTAACAATTCATATCATTGCGGGCGGCAGCACCCACGCGTATGGGTGGATGGTTGGTCGCCAGTGCTGCTCCGCCCCATCCCCCCCTTTAGCAGCCCCTCTCGCCGCCGAAGTTATTGCATTTTTGTATGCGTGCAACAGTCATGAGGGGACAATTTCTCCACGGCCGGAACGCAGTATTTTACTCTTTTCTTTTTAGAACATAATATAATGCGCGCCGCTTTTATGAATAATGTGCGTCTTCGTCGGACGACAACCGGGGCGATATATGTTCGTGCGGCGCCCCGCACTACAGATTACCGAATGATTACCTACTCGACGGCGACAGCCAGCGATGCGCAATATATCCTCGCCGACGCATTTCTTTCCGATGTCCGCCACTGCTGGTGGCACACGAAACGGCGAGGATTTTTATCGGCATGTGCGCGGTTTTTGCCGTCACTGACTTTGCATCTGCAAAGTTCCCATTTCACCTTGAACATGGAAGCCATTACGAAAACGCTCCCCAACGCCGCGGCAAGGGAAACGAAACGAATCTAAATTATTATTATAATAGATGTTTAACTATGAAATCACATTCAAACAACATGTTTTTTACATTCCGACGTAATTCGAAACAACCGGGCGCGGCAATAAAACAACGGAATGGAACAATCGAAAAGAACTATCGCACATAATACGCGTACGATGAATGGGCATAAAAGGGGGAAATACACAAGAAAATATGGGAAAACACGACGCATAACCGCAGTTCGATGTGAGGGTGTAGAGAGGGGTTGGTCGGTGGCGCACAAGACGCCGGCGCCGCGTGCGCGCACGCAAAATGCGGGATGCACGCAATCCACAAGTCAAACTATTGCCGCTCGTGGAGTGGAAATTGCCGCAGACCGAACAATAACGAAAAACCAACGATGCCCTCCTCCACCTTCTCTTCCTCCTCGCTGCCACTAATCAAAACGAGCTGCATTGTCGGATTTTGATTACTGATTCATGCCGCGCCGTATAACAAAACGTATCGCAAATCGCCGTCAAATTAAAGATCCCTCCCAGCGAACATCTACATTGCAAAAGAGTTTTACGTATCTCTCTTCGCATCGTAAAAAAGAAACGCAATCGTTCCGCGTATCGTATATATCGGGGTAACATTAGTAACGATTGTGTTCGGGTGCGCGCCGCATTATGCGTGTGCATTTATTGCCGTCGTTTGCCGCGGATGGGGAGAAATCTTGCGAAATGAATGCGAAATGGACGGCGCAGGGGGATGGAATGACGAAGTGGAAGGCAAACGTCTGTGCGGGCGAAGGACGACTCTTGCAATCGTAAAAGTTGACTTTGTTACTTTGGCATAAAACAAAAAAAAAACACGCGGGAGGGCTCGACATTGCTTTTAGTATCTCGCACCGCCGGCGCCGCGCCGCCGACGACGATGGTACCCACTTATTACGCGCTATCATCTACTCTCCATCCAAATCCGGCGCCCGGTTTTTATATACCCAACTCTCCTCCCCATTGCGCTTGACTTTCGGAAACTCCTTAGAATTTCAGTTTTCAATTCAATTCAAATTGATGGAAAATCTAACACTTTAATTAATCTTCGCGCGCAAATTATATCATTCACAAACTTGATAATATCGCCGCCAGCGCAGTCGAATGGTGGGAAACGGCAAGGCTGGGAAGAATTAAATTCACTTTGGTATCAAGCGCGACATTAAAATAAACGGAATGACTTTCCAGCAAGTCACATAGTATCCGTGCTCTAAAGTTTCTAATCATGGTGTTGTGAAATTTTTGCAATTACTGCGCAGTGCTGTAATATCGTAATATTCTAATGTCGGGGGGAAAATTGTAAAACACGTTGGAATTTCCTAGCTTCCAAAATGAAGGAACGACGCGCACGCTTAATACGTTTTCAATTAGTTTAAGTGCAGCAGCGTTGTGCACCTAGATGAATTTCGTGCAGACCCCAAAAATATCCATACTTTAGTAATGGACCCATGGGTTCACCCACCCGCACGGTGTTAATGCGATTACTACTTTTTTAGCTTTCCGTATTATTCAAATACATCGTGATTGATTCTGCTATTGCAAACAATACAAAGCGCACAAGATAACAATAACAAACAATAATAAAATGATCACAATACAATACCACGCCAGGATACGTCCCGTATTGAATCGTGAACAAACGCCATAATTAAAGCGTGATTTACACCCTCGGCGTTGTTTAAATTCCGGCACAACGCTATATTTCGAACCACGAGCATATTCATTCGCTCCACACACCCCCAACTCGGCCGGCTGGATGCATATACATTCGGAACATGCAAGTGCAGCCAGCGCAAAAAAAAACGCATCGCGCAAAAGGGTAGGGTAAGAGTGCGTTGGGGTCGCGCACGGCGGAGCTCGTAATTATAGTAGGAAAAATTGTAAAATTGCAGGAATGCAAATCCGCGCTCGCCCCTAGCGGAGCACAAAAAGACGCACGAGTCGCCGGTGTTATGATATATGAGAGTGCTACCATTACTTGGCTTTTTATATTTTTTCTTGTCCCGTTTGCCCTTGCCCGCCCCGTATGCCCCTGGTGCACAAAGCCAGTTGGGGGCTAATAGCCGGCTAGACATTGCAAATTTCTCCGCACCGAAACCCACGTTTATATGCATTCGTACGCGTACGGAAAGGGAAATACATCGTTTAACCCTTTTTCTGTTATTCAACGTTTGCGCCGCACAAGGTCGTACACACCACAGGTTGCAGAAAAGTTTCGCACGATTAAAATCAACATTTGCCTAGGTGCCGTGGTGACACGTAATAATGTTTGCGCGGTAATTAGCGTGCAGCGTAATTTAATTGAGGGCGTCTATTCGTTGCGTCAATAGCGCATTAATAACGTCAACTAATTCGGCGTGAGATTGCGAATAAAAGTACAACGTTGCGCCATTGCAACTTTCCGAAGCGTAATAAGTTTGCGCTCGCGCGTAAATGGATGTCGATTTGTTTGCCGCCCCGTGCGCAAAAATAGAAGTTAGTGCGCGAAAAGAAAGCGTATGTCACTGCCCGATCATTATTTATGACAGGTTCTGTAGCTGTTGTTTCCTCTGAGAGGGAGGCGGGAAGGCGGCGTTTCGCTCAGTCGGCATCGCCTATTAACCCCGAGTGCGGACCCCTTCCCGAACATGTATCAATATTACCTCAATAATCTCTAATTTACGACGTGCAATTAATTATTACTGATTCGTCGAAATGTCGAAGTCTATATAGTGTGGTGGAGAAACGCCGGCGGTGGCGACGCAACGCGTGCCGATGTCGTATCGCTGCGCTGAATCATCAAGTATTGATTCCTCTTTCGCATCCCTTCGCATGGCGTGGGCGTGTGCGTGGCGGATACACATTTCCGAAAGGGGCCAGCTGGGGCAATCTATATAGGTTAATTAAAACTACATAAAATCGTGATCTATAGGCGCGAAGAAAAGAAATATGTGCGCATCATAAGACACGCCGAGAGGGCGGCAGTGTGCAAGCGCAATTTAAGCGCAATTAAATCATGCGTTTTTTGATTTATGTTCGATTAACTTCGGATGCGTTGTTGTTGTTGTTGTTGTAGTTGTTGTTTTTTCTCGCTTCCAACGCGGCACGCGAAACGAAAAAAAAAAAACGTTCGTGCTCGCGTGCCAGGTATACATTAACGAGTTTCGGAATGAATGAGGAGTAAAAGAGTCGCGCGCGGGCATGTTGTAAGTGTATACGCTTCTGGAAAAATAACCGCACAGGAACTGATTATTGGGAAGCGCCATTAAATACGACTTCCTTTTGCGCGCGCGCGCGCACAATAACAACAAAATAAGTGAATTCTAATTATATGCGGAAAGTTGGGCGAGCGAAAACAGTGAGCGCTAGTGACTCACCCACGCTCGCCGCGGGCGATAAGTCCAGCGATACCGAAAAGGGCTGCGAATATCATGGTAGTACGGATCTGCCGAATATTTTCGCATGTGGGGGATTTTCGGCGCTGCAGACATTGACGATGTGTAAGATTGAAAAACTTCCGACAAACTTGGAACTCATATTGGGTATATGAGTCATATCCGTTTGCTGTCGGAGAGTGCACTTATCGATCCACCCCCGCGCTCGGCGAGATTACACAAGCAAGATTTAATTTAATGATTAAAGCGTGTAAATCTTGCGCTGTGGAAATTACTCACACACAATATCGACATAACTCTTACTACCCGTCACTCATCGCGCGCATAACTTATTGCGAATACGAATACGAATGAGTTGGTCAGACCCACGGTGAAGTTTGTGTGAATGAATGCAATAAAACGCCAGTGGCACGTAAATAATTACTTATGAAATAAACATATTTATCCGCCACCGACGGCAACTGCCGGCGCCACCAACATACATGCGCGTTTGCTGGAAAATGAAATTTCTTGCGTCGCAATAAAGTCTGCTTCGTTCGGCGCGTGCGCCTTCGGAAAAGTTTCAAGATATTTGCGGAATTCGTGTGCGTTTTTTGTTGTTGCTCTCGTACTTAGCCGTGCGGTTACATCTCGTCATAAACCGTTCGGGGGCAAATAAAAGCCAACACCGAATCAATATCACCGGCGGCGATTCCTTCTCTTTTGCGCAGAACACATGTCGATAACACGCGCTGTTTGGCCAGTACATGGAAATACTATTAATTCCGAACTAAATTGGAAATATCATCAATGATGATACGGCACTGATACCGGATACCAACATAACAATAAAAAGACAACGCATGAACGTAAAAATGCCGGGAAAGTTGTTGAAATTTTTATGAAAATTAAACTTTAATGCGGTCGCCAACGCGCAGCACTATTGCTCTTCCTTTCCGGTGCCCCTCATGCAGTTCATCGCCGGAATCCGCGTGCGAAAAGTGCCATCAGATGTCCGAACGCTGCACACGTTCGTCTCGCGCGCCAATTTCTTTCCATTCGCGCTTCTTTTTGCGCGTGCGGGCGGGAAAGGAAGAGAAAAAGGTCTCATTCGTCGTCGTCGGGGGGTCGCTTTGTTTGCCCAACCACCTCCGCCACGCTGAAGATCACACCCAATGCTGGATACTGCGGCGCTCCCTTCGCCTTCTTTTACATTTCGCATTTACCATTCGCTCCACCAGCAGCAGCACTATTCCCGACCAGCCGACCGCCGCGCCGCGCCGGCGCCGCACCACCGCTTCCTTCCCATCGCACCTTTTTGCGAGCGCGCGAATATCCTCGCCGCTTTGATCCATTAGGTCTTTTGTCCCAAGCGACATAAGAAATTACTCGTACTCGACACGTTTACATCCGTTTCGACAATTCCGCATTCTCCATCCGCAATTCGTCGAATTTCACTCCTGGCTGCGGCCGGGCGGTTAGAGAACAGATAGCATAGATATCTACTTCATTTCGTCGTCGTCTCCGCTTCAACCATCGAGTGCTTTTCATTTTTTATGCAACCTTTCAATTTTCGTGCAATTTTTCGCGATGCGAACCCTATCCACGCACTCTCGCTCCCTTTTGCGGCCAGTGGGAAAAAACACACGGGACGCGTCCGCGCACTATTAAACATGAATTCATGAATATTCCGAGGGTGGACAGGTGGGTCGAGTGTGCGTCCCATATGCAGGGGGCAGGGAGGTGTAATATTTGCGTTTGAAAAATTGTCACTTTGAAAGGAGATATGAATAAAATACCCGTTTCGTGTGCGGGCGCGTAAAAAATCCCCGCGTACAATTATCACGTTTTATCGATAGGGCGCTTTTTACATTTTTTCTATGTTGCCTATTCTGTGTGCCCGGCACCTCCACCTATAATCCACGTGTTACCTATATGGTTTTTTGTTGTTGTATCAGTTTCGATTATTTCCAGCAACATTTTTATCAACATGAAAAATATGCCCAAAACCAAAATCACTGCGTACGAAGAACGGGACGCGGTGGGGAGGGGGCGGCGGCAATGGCTATGTTTGGCGTTATTTGACTACAATTGTGTGTGTTCAATATAAATGCAAATTTCGTGTAAAACAATAATGTTAAAGCGCGTCCAGGATGGCGAGACAATCATAATCATAAAATAATAATGAGGGAGAGAGCACACTCACAATTGCTGCACGGTCGGCAGCTCATTTAGAGATGCAACGAAATATATCTATGATGTTTGTCGACCGCCGCGCCGCCGCCGCTGCCGTCCGTCCCGTCCGAACGATATAAATCTGTCTGCGGCGCGGCCCGATGTGTGTGAAATTGATTTTATCATTTACATTTTGTTGGCGCACGCATTATAACTCAATAACGTTCGTCGCGATGCGATATTGCGACGAGTGCGCCCGTGCCGCCCCGCGCTCGTAATTCATCGATATGTGCCCGCCCCGCCGAATGCATCAACACGACAATTGATTTATACCGATAGGCTTTCGCGCGAATTTATATTATTTCACGTCATAAAAATACGCACGCATGGCATTTGCATACATACGGTAGAACGTGTCGAGCTGGGGGAGGCTTGTACAAACACGGCTGGAAATGAAATCATCCAGGCGCCAAGAATATGAAGAATGTGGTAGCGTATCGCTTCGCGCGAATGAGTACCGGCGGAGAGCGAGTGTGGTATGTGCGCGCCGACTGACGACGACAGCTCAATTTCCACTGTAGGCCACTTCGCATTATTCGCATTGCGCGGCTGGTAAGGAAAAATCGGCGGCGAAACAGGAAACCGGCGAAATGAAAAGACGTGTAGGCGCCGCAATCGCCAATAACACCCACGGCGCAACGGCATTAACGCAACATATTGTGTGCCGGATGGGGTGGATGGGGGCGAAATCATGTTTACATTATGCCCGCTCGCCGAAAATCACCAACAATAAAAGCGTGCGTTATTGAATGATGTGAAAATAATACCGAATATTGACTTGGATCCCAAGACTTTCGCAATCTCAATCTGTATCCCATTCGATTAATTACTCCTACTACGCATGTACGATTCGTATCTGGGAATGATAAAACTTGAAAATCCAAATCGAAATTTTAAGCATTGCTCGGATTGTTTTGTTGAAAGTTTGGCAGCCCTTTTTTTTTCATGGCGCACCCAACTTTCTATAAATCGATTTAACTTTTCCGCATTATTTTTTCAGCGCCCGCCTAAATAAATAAAATTGTGCATGCGAACAGAGAGAAAGCAAAAGAAAAACGAAAAAGTTTAATAGATTTGTTAGATGGAGTGTGTCATCGATATATCTACAATCAGCACCTGCGTTTATCGCAGTGCGCGGAAATAGAAAAGTGATGAAGAATCTCGGGGCGCGGGGGGCGAAAATATACGCGACGGGCATTGGCGCCGGATACAATTGCGTCCACGTGCATCTTATTATTGCGAATGCGCGCTGCGTCGCATGCAAATCGCAACCGCCGAAATTTGTATTCCGCACGTATCGATGACGGGTCGAACGTGAGATCGGTATTATTATTAGCCAGACGGCGACTGTCTGCCAACCCGCCCAGCATCTGCGCGAAGTGCATGGGGCACGCAGGCGGCAAAAAACTGCAATTTTCATGACAGGCGGCGAGCGGTGCACTAACGAGAAATATGACTTTATTACACTCGTTACGTGATGAGTTATTCGCGGCGGTGGCGACACACGCTGCACGCCCGGCGGAAACGTTGAGATTACGGAACGTGGCGGAAAACTTGAGGAAGAACCCCGCGCTGAAATTGCCGCGATGATGCACTAACCTCATAATTTACTTCGCGCGCACTATGGCGCTGCACCCAACCGCGCTTTGCATTGAATTTCTGGCCGGTCTGGCAATCGTTAAATTTTATTGACTATGAATGCGTTTATTGTTTCGCGAATTACGGCCAACCTAATAAAGTCGAATTATACGCCGCGTTAATTAGGCGCCGGCCGTGATCTTTGCACATGACGTGTGAAACGGTAAGATTTAGTTGATTTTAAACAAATTCCAATCACAAATGTACATGCATGATGGTCGTGGCAGGATTCAGAGGGAGTGCGCTAATGGGAAAAACCATACCATTAGGCTCTCATACATCCAATTAGTTTATGATGTAGTAATGAGTTATACATGTGATATAATTGCGCATAGAGAAAAAACAGGTTTATTCAACAGCAACACGAACACGCAACGTAATATGATGTAATATCGTGTGTCGGGCCGGTGTGCGCAACGTGATAGCCCGCACGGAATTGATTTGGATTTGTTATCGACGATCCGCCGCGGAAAGGGTGTGTTTGCGCGTTGCCCGACGAAACCGAATTACGTGTGGGTGCGTGTGTGTCGTCGCGGTCGTAAACTATAAATTAATTATCTGAATTAGCCCTGGCAGAATGCGTCCGCATGTGTCCTCGCATCTCATCCGCCCTGCCTGGGGATCCGAATTAACGCGCGCGCGCGCGCGTGTTACGCCATGGGTGGGCAGACGCAAGCAAAATTGTCAAAATTTGACTTGTTGCTCCAATCAACGCATTTGTTTAATTATAAGTCATGTTGAATTTTGCCACCCAGCACATTTACCATTGTTTTGGGGGGAGAAAGGCCCATCGCACAATGTCAATAATACACCATTACGGCATCCGGCGGAACAAAAACGCTTCGAAAAGTCGTAAATATTTTCGGCCAATTGGCCGGCGGATAAATCGAAAGTAATTAATGTCACAAACAAGGATAATACCATAAATAATTGTTGTCCATATATTTACGTTACTTCCGGAAATGCATCCAAAATCTTTCAAGTAAAAAATACGACCAATTCCGACGAATTTTAGTAATTAATTAACCAAGCAAAAATTCAAAAAAAGCATATACGCATTCAGGGCGTGGTTGGAGGTTGGCAAATTAATTAATGTAATGCGATGCAGCTGCGGGCGCGAAAATGAGAACGCGCCGGCTGCAAAAACGTACTGGCGCAACAAGAAATTTCGTTGCAAAATCTATCTGCAGCGTGAGCATCCCAAATCGAGACGATGATGACGAGTGGGGCTGTTTGGCGGTAGCGCAACCACCACCACCACCACGCGAAACTGGCAGCAGCTCGTTATTTTTTGGTTCGACGCAATATAATCGAGAGGCCCATTAATTTAATTAAGATCTCTTCACTCGTTGGGCAGCGCGTCGGCACTCGACTGCATATAGGTAGCTATCGCGCGCGGCCACCCATCCCCATCCCCCCGCCCTTTCCCTCATCCCGGCGAGGAGATACTTTTGCGAGTTGAAACTCCTTCCGACTCTCGAAACTCGTTTCGTTTTTCCGTGTGGATCGCGCGCGCCCGACCTATGTCCGTAACTGTAACTCAGTGGCGGGCGCGCTCCCAACTCTCCTGACTTTCGTACCGAAGCGCGCACGAGAGATAGGGACGGGTTGGGGAAGGATTGCGAGTGGCCCGCCTTGGATAGACCGTTAGTTACCGCGAACGCCGCCGGAGAGCTGAACTGGACGGGAATGAGTTTTTCGTTTTGCGCACGTCCAGTCCAGTCCAGTTCAGTCCGGTTCGGATCGGCAATGTTTGCAGATAGATGAAGAAGGACTCGTCCCTTGGGGATGGATCGCCGCGCCGCAATGGTGTGTATGTGTGTGCGGCTTTCCCGTTTCCCGGCGTTCATTATAATATAAAATCGAGCCAAGCGCATAGCCGCTGCCGGCAAGGTGCAACATTCGCGCTGATGTGGTGAAACGTTCCGTCCCTCGCAAAAACACACTGGCGCACGGCGAGAGATTGGCGAAATACAGCAATTTGGCAAATCAGAGTTGCAAATTCGTTATGTCCGACAATTCGCAAGTGAATTCATATTTCACATAAAATGAATGTTTTTACTATCAATCAGACAGCGAATTCAATTAAAAAATATGTGTGTATATTAAAAATTTGGTATAGGTATAAAAAATAGCTTGTATATAAGTTGTTTTGTTCTTAGAATTTCAGCAATTCATTAGTTTCCTTCGTATAGTAACGAAGTGGCGTGTTAGTGACCATCGTACCATGTTTCTCAACTTATCAATTGCGCCACGAACCAATGAGTGACATGGACGAAGTCTATTTCAATGTATGGTGGTTAAAAGGCGTTCAAGATTTCATTCATCTCATGATGCACGCCAATCATCAGTTTGAAGACCAGCATAAATGCAAAACCAAATTGTGCAAAGACCACCCAGGGTCCAATACCAGCCAATTCGTCAACAAGGATAACATAGATTTCGCACAAATCGGACAAGGCTGAGAGCAGAGCCTCCAAACCAGTGAAGATCACCCACGGTGCAACCAAATACGGATTACCCTATAATCACAGATTGTACATATGCCAGGATAATAGAGAAAATGCAGCACGCACATTACGGAGGCCTTCCAATAACAAGCACGAGATAAGTACGCTGGTAATCACATTGTATGGCATCCAGTTGATCACAAAATCTAAAATTCACGCAAAATATTGTTGCATTGCATAATTAATACGTATATGATGACAACTACCATGATTGGGTTCCAGCTGGATGTTCAATGAGCACAAGATCGCGGCCAAGATAAAACCAAAGAGGCGTTTGGTAGGATATGGTTCTTCGTCTTCGTATGTAATCGGGTCTGTCTGGACCAATACATTCTTAGTATTAGCTTTATTAGCAGATGGTTGGCGAAATCCGTATTCTTTGATGAAAAGAACGTGTTTGGTTTGTCGCCGATGCCTACGCACGAATACCTCAGTGGTAGGTGGAGTTGGTGCGTCTTCGGCGTACGCAAGCAGATGGACGTGTTCAACCATATCATCATTGGTTGGTGGCACGTGTGGCTCCATGTTTGTGATGAGCGTTTTTGCTTGCACCGCCTTGACGTCTTTGTCACCGTCTTCGATTTTCGACGTATTGTCTTTGTTATGCACTGATATTGGAATTTTTGATCGAGTGGTAGATTTTTCAGAATTGCCGCGACGTTCTGCATCCATCGTGCTAATAAGCACCTGACGCTGTGCGAACGAACGAACGAATGAATGATAATCAATCACGTTTCAAAAATCATCAAAACGCGGTTGTCATGCGCAACGCTGCGCTTATTTCACCGGCAAT
Source organism: Myllaena sp. GC000078 (assembly GCA_030264135.1). NCBI lineage: Eukaryota > Metazoa > Arthropoda > Insecta > Coleoptera > Staphylinidae > Myllaena > Myllaena sp. GC000078. The sequence goes on along the minus strand of JARJDR010013129.1, from coordinate 11,097 downwards.
TGTGATGAAAGTTCCTTGATTACTATCGCGCATTGGGTTGGCTGTGCTCGTAATTGAAAAATCCAACTAATTTCCAACAGTGCCACACTGCATAATTCAATTAAGCCGCTGGAAAATTGCCGACGCATTAGACAACAATTGTTCGGCGAACATTTGTTTGTGAAAAGGTCACGCCGCAATGCAATATTTAAACAGCGTCGGACGGCGGAATTGAAAGTTTTATAACGTTTTTCCGCGCGCGCCAGCGCCGAGCTCTATCTGCTGAATAATGTCGAGTGCGCGGCGCTGGAGGTTTTCCTGTTGTTTTCGCAGCGATTTTTCACCGCATTGTATTGTGTGCACGCGCGCGCGCGCGTCGGCACGTCGACATCATGCAGATTCCGCGCGCGACGAATACCTAGTAACACACACGCGCGCCCACCTAACCACCAACCCAACTACCATCCCCCGCACAGGCAGGCATTGCCGCAAACGTGCGTCATTCGAATTTATTTAGTGCCTGAGTGCTGATCGTTGTTGCTATGCGCGCTTGCTCACACTCCCACCGCTGCTGCTGCTTGACACTTACGCTTGCCACTTGGAAATACATCGTTCGCATCGCAACGCGAAACAATGACGCGGGAGGGTGGGGGGTTAGGGGCGATCCCGAAAGTTCCCCGAATTTCGCAAATTGTTCGCATTGAATGCGAGAGCGAGGTGTGCGCGACGGAAAACTAGTTGCGAACATCCGCTGCCGTCGTCCCGGAACCCTTCTCCACGTGTTGCAGTTTTTTCTCGCAATTCGCCATTCCGCGACGCAACCGATTTAAATAAAAGCGCGCATTAATTGTGTTTTAATGCGGACGCGCGTGCGTTAACCGCACATGCATTCCGCGTGTGTAGTCACCGCGCCGTCCGTGTCGGCGCGCAACGAATTTATGAAAAGCAGAAATTAGTAAAATTAATGGGGAGGAACACGGCCGCCAAGGGGCGGCGACAGCGACGGCTACGGCGGCGGCGTTGAATCGTTGCCAAGAACACGTAGCACGCGTTTTTCACATTTGTTACTTTTGTGGTTTTTTAAACGGGCGGCGTTGACGACCGCGTCGAGGAGGAAGCCAAGCGAGTGCTGTTAGCGCACGACTGCCCCATGCGGGACAATAAAAGGATTCGTCTTTAATTCATTAAAACGGATAAAGTTTTAATGCAATAAACGCAAAAAGTGCGGCAAAGATTTTTCAAATTTTCATAAATCCCGATCCTTAGCCCTCACTCCCCTCCTCAAGCGGCGTCTCGGTGTGCAGATAATTTTTGCGAGAAAGGCAATTAATGTAATTTAAACTTTGCGCACAAACTTAAATTTACTTAAAGCGTTTTCAGCGTAGTTTTTAGATAATGATATTATATCACGGGCGCGCTTTTTCTTGTTTCCTCAACCTACACAAAGAGAAAGCTTGCACACAAAAAAAAAAAAAAGAAATTAAATTTGAAAGTATTCATCGCCCAGTTGACGAAACGCAAATCCCGGAACGAAAGTGCTCCGGAGAAATAAATCAAACGATTACAGGCCCGTTTGCCATGCGAAAAAAGCGCATAAAAAGTGAACTGTTCGCCAAGAAATGCAATGTTTATTTAGACACAGCGCGCGTGCTCGCTTCGGCAACGAAAGAAGTTTTCTGGACGACGCAGCGGCCGAAACAAAAAAAATGAGCGGTAAAGTTGCGTGAAAAAACAACGTTCGCCGCGGTGCGGGTCATTTTTCATCGTCCGACTGAGAGACCGGGGGTGGTTGGATAGTATATGTGGGTTTTGTATGTGTGCGCGCCTCACGCTTCCAATTCAAACAAAACGAGTTTTTGCCGCGACATGGTTTTGCTGATTTTTTTTCGCGCCCGCCGCCACGCTGTCGATGAGGGTGGTTGTGCGCGACGCGCTCGGATATAAACGTTGTTAAACTATATTTGTGTAATAGGACGCGGCGCGATTCGTTTTATCGCGACAAAAAAAAAACAGGCCGGCAAACCAGTTCAATCAAGAATCAGGCGCACAGGATATTCTGAATCGCTGATGGTCGATTACTAATGACATTGCCGTTTAAACGGCGATTTTACCAATGTTTATGATTACAATTAAATTTTACATCCGTTTTCAAAGCGTTGCAATAATAATAATAATAATAATAATATCAATTGCATTTCCTTCGGGGAAAATCGTTCGTTCGGTCGCGCAGTTTTCATAAATTAGTTTTAGTTTTGACTTTTATCGGCTTTACTATCGCAAATATTAAATATACCTATTGCATTGGACACGAGCAGCGTGCAAGGTGGGGACGGAAAAAAGGGGTCGATATTGCTGGCGAACTGTGATGAATTTATATTTGATCGTCATCGGCGCGCCGTGTATTTGCGGATTTCCCGGCCGGCACGTTGCTCCCCAGCAACCATCGGCAGCAAAGAATATATTGGTGTTACAAATTGTATTCATCAAATCATAAATAAGTTTTCTTATCAACTACAGAGCGGTCATTTTCCCCAACTAAACCTTTACTTATTTAAACTAAATTTAGTAAAAATTACATAAATTCATTGGGATAATAAATCAAATTTCGTCTGTAAAAGAAAAAATCAAACAAGAAACATATTTGTAAATTGCGCGCGGGTTTTCATCACCGATTCATATTGCTGTTTTTCATTTCATATCGCGATTGAAATCTGATATGATTGCACTCACGCGCCTAAAATGGTTTCGATGCAATAAATGGCATTTTTAAATATGCATAACTACGCACAGTATGTGTTGTACAAATATTGTTTATAACATCAGGCATGGATTTCAATTTCGCTATTAACTCGCATCGCATGGCAGCCGCATGTTACCCATGTTATGATCGGCGAGATCTTTGCAAGGAAACGGATGTCGATATTTCGACATTTATTGGGTTATTTCGGGCACGTCGTGCAACCGCCCCCGTCACCGCCGCGCCCGTACACGAAAACGCAAATGGCAGGCAAATGGGCGGCATAAAGTCGGAATAATTTTCGTGCATATTATAGTCTTTCATTCCCTTCCTTTTATAATCCTGCTTGACTTTTCTATTATGCATACGTGCACGTCGCGCGTCCGCATGCACGTAAACGCCATATGTATACAGCCAACGTGTGGGTGGATGGTGGCAGGGCGATGGCGGGAATTACACATAACAACACGGGCGGGTAAAGTGGTTGGGCGCGGGTGCGGGCGCCGCCACCACCGCCGGCGGCACCGGTGCAACAGCGGCGGAAGCGTTTCTGTCGCAATGTCGTAACGGCGGCGACGAGATTTTTATCGCCCACCCCCTCTGCAAACGCGGCCGCACCGAAACGTCCTCCTCTCTCAGTAATATGCGGGTATGGAAAAAATTACTCCACATATTCTTTATGCATTCGCATTTCGTCGAAATTGTTTTGTTTTTTGTCCTTCGGCCTTGTGCGCTCGGCGGCTTTTTTTTGCAAAAGTGCCTGTGATGCAAGCCGACGAGAGTGTGCGCATGTATTAAGCTTTTTGGCCGTTAATCCTCAGTGCGCAAAAATAAACAGAATAACAGATAATGAGATGAAATTGAATTTTTTTCCGGCGCACTCGGCGACCGACGGCGGTGATTCGCGCTAATGCCGGACGGAAATCGTCAGAGCGCGCTGGGGAGATATAAAAGGGTTGATTAAGATCGCGATTGACGTAGTCGTCGCGCAGCTTTGATGTGCGATTCGGCAACGTTTAATTTTAATTAATATTCGCAATCAAGATAAAAACACGGCGCGCGCGCACACACACTGCCGAAAGAAATTGCGCTCGCGGTCTGATGGAGACGGCGTGTGCATACGCGAAGCCGCCCCCATATACATATACTCGACGGGATTGCCGCACGCCGATCTCGTCCATAAATTAATTCACATCGAGATGCAGACGCAGCGCACACCGAAGAGGGTTGTGATAATAAAATTAATTAATTAAAATTAATTGTTGCAAGCGCAGTGAGGGGGGGTAGATGGGCGAGAGGAGCGGACGGCGCCCATGTAGGTGGTGCGTAATATGCATATATGAACACAACCCCTTGCGCTGTCGTCGTTTTATCAGATGACAATGTGCTGTTACATTGCTGGCCATCGTTCAATTACACTGATCATATCAAAGCAAGGCGTGCATCTCCCCCCATCGCTGCTGCACGATAATGGTCGCTTTGACCATTCGAACGCATCCCTGGCGCATGTTTATAAATATTCGAAATACTAATCACCTAAACGGCACGATGATCGCCGGCTGCGGAGAATGGCAAATCGCGGCTGGGCGCTGGGGGGTGGCACGGCAGGATGGGCGCTTGAATGAGTCCATCCCTCTGGTGTGGCGCAAGAGGAATATAGGAAGTATAGAAAGCGAGGGATAATAATATCGTCAAACCGAACGGATGAGCGGCCGGGTCCGGGTGGCAGCAGACGAAGCGTAATATCCCCCCGCGTTGCCGCAATGTACATTTCGACTGCGTTTTATTTCCATATTCATTCGGTGTAGGTATAATAAAGATGAATTATGGGCTCGATCTGAGGTGAAACACCGAAACGCACTCAAACCGGGCCGCGGACTAATGACGGATGTGCCGGCACCGATTGGGACGGGCCCACCCCCGCCGTCGCGTTTCCGACGCGGCAGCCGCCGCCTACGCGCACGCATGCCGCAGAGACGCAGCGCAAAATCGCGCATGCAAAATACACCGCCATCATCGGTGTCGAGGTGTGCGCGCATTATTGACTTTACAAATGGCTTTACTTTGGCGACGAATTGAAGAAAATCGCCAGGAAGAAAGACATTGCGAGTCACCATGGTAATGCATCACCTCATTCAGTCAAGGACCTTTTCCGCAAAAACATTCAAAAATCTTATAATAAATTCAAATCTTGATCGGAACTAATGCAGGATTTTCGCGTTCTGCGTGAAAACCAGGCTAATTGTACGCCGGCCGTTGTGATACGTTGACCCGTGCGGGAATTTTATGTAAATACGATCGTAAACTATGCGCAATCAAAACCGGTGTGGTGGTGGTAAAGCAAAAAAAAAGTGCACTTCCGGGCCGCCCGCAGGTGCCGCCGCCGCGCCGCCGCAACGGCAATAATTTCATAACGACTCTCGCGATTGTAGTTCAACACTATTAATTACAAAAGGCGTTCGCTGCGCCCGTAACGGCGCCACTTTTCTTCCACTTCTCATAAATCTCAATACGCGCGCGCGCCCAAAAAAGCAGCTGCTCGTCAAGCGCTTGCAAACCGTCGGCGACGATGTCGTGCACAATACACCGAATATCATCGTCGCAAAACCATGTATATACGTACTATATGTACATATACATACACGCGATGGAATCTACACAGCGCGGTCTGTACATACCTTTCGATCCGGGGGCTGGTAGTGCAAAATATCTACCGCCCCCCGCTCAGACTATGTGCGCGCGCGCTATGTCCGCCGACACGCCCGGACAGCTTCGCGCATGTAATAGATAATGCCTTTGATTTATAGTTTCGCGTCGCTTTATTGCAGTTTTACTACTTCCAGCTTCTAGTTTAATATAGCGCGCCGCGGCTGGACTCGTCGATCCCTCACACACACACACACACACACACACCCATGCACTCCGAGCAAAGCCTTGGGGGTGGGTGGGTAATTGTAGTAATATACCGCTGGAGGAGTGATAGTTCAAGTTGGTAAAAAGTGTTCAAGAAGCAATTGGTTGCGGACGGTTATACGGTTGGTCCGGCCGGATGCTCGTTAATGTGCTCGAGGCCGCCGACTGCCGGAGCCGAGTCACGAGCCCCGCTGGTGCCGTTCGCCACTCTATCGAAAACTTTAAATGGTTCGCCATGCGTTTCGCATAAGGTGGCGGACGCGTTATTAAAGTGCTAACTAGTTTTCATAGTTTCTTGGCGGGCGTGCTCATTAAAAAATCGCGGGGCTGAGTCGCGCGTAGTCGCATTTATGTACGCAATACTTATCGAAATTACCACCCTTTGGAAGTTGTGGTAAACGGCCGCAAGGATAATGTTCTCTTACCTGTAACCAAAAGAAAAATGACCATTAGTAACACATCGTTATTATTATTATTATGACGGTGCTCGTGTTTAAAAGGTGTAAATGGGCAAATATGTTTTATGTTCTGTATCCAAATCACATGTACTCGTAAGTAATGAAACAATTTACCATTACAAGAGTTTTATATAAATGCATCAGTTGTATACATATAATTAATGTAAACGTCTAAAACGAAATTCATTATTACACGATTTCGAACGAGCACGAACAAGATGGTAAGATATTATAAGGCATAAGCGTGAGGGGCGAATGATAACGCGTGGAGGGGAGGGAGGAGACGCCGCGTAATTGTGTGCATCTTCGTTCTGCGTTTTGCGGTAGACCTAATAACGCTAAGTGCCGAACAATAGTCGAGTTAGAAGGAGCTGTTAATTTCCGTCGAGCACGCGAAACTAACATCACTAAAAGCGCCCCGCAATCAACCCCGGCTGCACCGCACCGCAGCAAAACGCCAGGCACGAAAAATCCACGTGGCGTTTAATCCGCCCATTCCACCCCCGCAAAACGCGTGCTGCGGCTGCGTGCGCCGCATGTGCAATGTTGTCATCATATGAGATTCTATGTCTCCCCTTTCCCACCCCCCCCACACAACGACGAAAGTCGACGCGCAACCAGATGGTTAATTACGTACGGATTAATTGTCATTACAAACGCAAACGGACCCGTGTCTCCGCTTCCCCCCTCCGCACGCACCACCAACGCGCAAAGAAACAAAATTGCCGGTGTGTTTTTCAGCATCGGATTACAAGCCGCGTCCAGATTAAATTAGGTACTGCCAGCGATTCAATTTAAAAATGTCCCCTTTTCCTCTCGCAGCACACTGCTCCTTCATCCGTTGCCGGCCGGTCGCCACTCCCGACGGACTCGGAACGCGGCTTTCCAATTTTCCGCGCGCAAAAGGGTCAGTCAGCGGCAGAGATGGAGTTGTTGTCCAGGTAGCCAACAGGGACGCGGGCGCGCACACACACACACCCAGCCAGAGTCCGATTTACGTCGGCCATTCATCATCGTTTGTCTTGAAGACGCGCAAGAATTTCATTAGCATTTCGGGCCGTCCGACCCTTTAATTACCAAAACTCGCACCGGGCGCGCCTAATGGTTATTGAAATGACGATGCGGCCGGCAAGTGCTCTGCCGGGGGAGGCGCGCAAATCGATGCTCGGCCCGGAGTGACCATCCAGCGACACTTGCTACCGCTGCCGCCCCCTCAGCCTCTGGCTCTTGACAGATATAACGCTCATTTGGCGGACATGACGCAACCCCCAGCCAACGCCGGTCATTATTGAGAGCAGCAGAGAGTCTGGAGTGGCCGTCGTTTGTACTTAATTGGTCGTGCACGTGTTGCAAGTCGATTGCTAATCGAGCGAATTGAAATTGTGGGTGGGGTGGTGTACTGTGATCACAGATCATCGGGCGCATCTGATGTGTGTAGGTATTCATATTTACTGCATGAAATGATGCCACCCCGTAACGGGCTGTCGCGTTGCGGGCGTGTTGTGTTGCTAGTTGGACAAGACAGACGCTGAGCGGTAAGGGCTGAGCAAGGGGGAGATATACGGGAAGCACCTGCAGCCGACACCCATGTGATTAACGCGGTGGAGCCACGGAAGAGCAACATGCACGCACACACAAGCCCCATATGCCGCCCTCCTGACAAACAGGTCCAATCGGTTGGAGGGTTAAACGTGCGGAACGCGCGACATGAAGATGACGACGAAGACGATGTGCTTGGGACCCACCCGGCTGCTGTGCGCCGCAATTCCCGAGGGCATATCCGGGGCGCGCCTGCATTATGAACTGCGCTGGCTGGCTGGCTGGCTCACTACAAATTGCGTGTCGGCTTCGTTTCGTCGCGCAAATATATTATTATTTTACTGTTTTGCGGTGCGCCCATTCCCCAACCCCTGCGCCGACACGCGCGCGCCTACCATGTTGATTAGTGACTGCGCTTCGACGCTGTGGTGTAATACGTTTCACTTTTCTCCTTTTCGTTGAGGGTGCGCTCGCTCGCTGCGGCAAGTGCGCCCGCCGCACATTTTCGTTTCGTAATTCTTGTTTCGACTCGTTCCGCTCGTCGCTCGGCGGCGGCGGCGGTGGTGGCGGTTTTGTGATCCTGTCAAAACCACTAACGCGATTGTGCCGCCACCGCCAACGCACCCCGTCGTCGTCGTATACACACCCACTAAAAGCGACACGTTTCACTAGACGCGAGATGTTGCGCGCTTACATCCCAATATTAGCCGCCAAATTGGCTCGTTTATTCTCGCGCAACCACACCGAGAGGGATGCGCGCGCGCGCGAGTAAAAATCGGGCAATCGTTGTTTATTGCCACGGTTCATTCGCAATGGCGGGTGGTAATTTGTTCAATCGCGATTTCGCGGTTGCGAATTGGGCGCAAATGCACCAGATAATAATGTTTTTATCGTCATGGTCGGCGATTATAAAGCAATTATCGTTACGCTTGCATAGGTGTATACAGCGTTCATTATCGGAATACCATCCGCACATATTCGGGCGCGCATTGAATCGACGAGCGAATGCGTGACAAATTCGCCGCAATACACGCGGATATGATATTTGTATATCGCGTCGGCGTCGGTTGCATTCGACGCGATACGCGTTGTTTAATCGAACACACAGCGCCGTGTTGTTCAATCGCGCGCGCAGTCAAATGGCTGGCAGCATTCCTCCGAGCGCGAATCATCCCTTCCCCACTGCGTGTGTGCGTCTCTGCGTATTTATGAGTGATGCTGGAATTTCATAATGAAAATTCACGACGCCGACGCCGACGTCGCGCTGAGCAGGAAAATGCGTGTTTCGCCCTGTTTATCCCCCCATCTCTTGTGTACTTACAAATTTCACATTCTCAGCCGCGGACACATTTTCACATGGCAACGGCCTCAGCCAGAGGACACGTGTTCGCCACGTGCCAACGGCATCCTTGATCCGTATGCAAAATGAATATGCGCATGTGAATTATGTTATGCTTGTAAACATGATGCTCATAATAAATCCAAGCCGTAAGTGATTTGTTATTTATGCGCGCGCCGGCCCTTGGCAGGTAAACGTGGAAGCGTAAAGCAATTAATGTATTAGAATATCAGACGGACGAAAGGACGAAAGAAAAACACACGCTCGCCATAAGGGGGGAGTGAATTCCGAATGGGATTTCCACCACCGCGCCGGAAAAAAAAAAATCCGACGACCAGAAAATCGATAAAATTCGATTAGATCCGAAATAATTTACGCCGTTCGTGCGGGTTGGAGCCGAGGGCTGAGTGATGAATACACGTAATTTCGGAGTAAATATTTATGAGGACTTTCCGCACATTTTGCCAAACCCCTACCATCCACGCCCCGAGTTTCCTTCCGTCTTTTTATTCGTGATAAGTGTGTTTGGATAGTTTCGGGGCCCTCGTATGTGTGCCGCGGGGCGGTTGGGAAAGGGAGCCGCCCGCCGCACGTCCGTAATTCGTGGCGTTTTACTGATGTCGTAGCGCGCTCCTTTCGCACGAATTAAAATGGCTGCGAGCGGAAAACCCAATTATTTTTCCGTTTCCGCGAGATTGGCCCCGACTAATACGGGCAATAGAAACGTAAATGTAGTACCGCCATAGTGTCGAAAGAAAAACAAAGGGTGCATTATTTCCGTGCTCGTGCAAATAAAACGCCCGGTGCGTTGGCGGGGTGAGAAGCGGCGGGAAAAAAATAAAATAGAAGGAAGAGACGGAGAGCGGATGGTTCGAATTAAAGACGCGAATATTTTTATTCCTTTATGCGTTTCGCCCGCTGGTAGCTGCGGACGATGACGGTGACAGCAATAAGTCCTTTCGCGCCACGCTGAAGAGAATGACTGAGGAGACTGACTGCGCGTCTCAAAAATAGACTTTCGCCGACACGATGTGCAAACACGAACAAATACAAAAGTATAACAAGGGTGACGACGACCGGCGCGCGGCGGGTGACGTCTGCGAAATTGTGTGCTCGTGTATTTTCTCTCCGCCGCGCTTTTTCAATTCGGCGCTAAATAAAGCGGAGGAGCGACCGTCGCGACGACGGGGCGCGCGCTGCGTAATTCCTAATTATCCAATTTTTATTTCAATAAAAGGACATTGAATTGTATTTTTTTATGCGAGGGTTGCTGGTTCAGTATATCATCGGCGCGGCCGCAATGACGAGCAAAACGTGCACGCCGAAGGTGAAGCGCTGACAAATTACCGAGCACTTATGTAAATGCACGCGCGCTTCGTTTTATCTCCTGTTTTTCTTTTCCCACCGCGTACTTTCTAATAGCCGGCTTTATGCGCGTAGGCATACGTGCGCTCGGCAACCCCCATACCTGCCCAACCCGCCTACGCACCCTGCGCTGTCTGCCAGGCGTAAGACTATTGGCATTACTTGCGCGCCCTTAATTTAGCGCTGAAAGTCGCTCGATTTATTCCTTGCGAAACGAATGCGGCGGCGCCGGCGGTAATTGAACTCGAGACGGCACCGCAAATAACGTCGAACCACTTTACCTTTGTAACCGTTTTCTATAGGCGGGGGATGATGATGATACCGGTAACGCGAAACCGGTGAAAAATTCGCCCATCGAAATTTGCATCATCGTATTATGCGCGCCGTTAACGCGCGTGGTGGGAAGCGTATACATTGCGGCGTAATGTTGCGCCCGCGTGACAATATCATAAAGTTTGCGGAGCGACGAAAGAAACACAATTCGCGCAAGGAGACATGTGAGCCCCGAGGATGGCGCACGTAAAAAGGCGGGTAATGTATGTGCGACCCGGACTTGCCGCTCGCGCTCGAATTTACAACATTTATAACGGCAACAACTTTTAAGCGTGTGCGCGCACATTTGCCCCCTCAACGCGCGCGCGCGCATCGTCGTGGAGCGAGAGCCCGGAAAAGCTGGACAAAATTCAAAAAATGAAAATCAAAATAATGAATATAATACAACAGATTCTTGTAGAGGAGGTTCCACTGCATATTATACCAAAAGAAAG
>JARJDR010013116.1:0-17785 GCA_030264135.1 Myllaena sp. GC000078 | reverse complement strand
TCACTAACTAAAGGTATAGTCATCCATATGGTAATCAAAAAGAATTGAAGTAATTGCAATTGCGTCAAATGCTTTTTCCACCACACGCTCTTCTTGAAGGTGTCGTCATACGTAGTTAGCAGATAGTAGATATACATAACAACGTGGACATAGGAGTTTATTATGCCGATAAATGTCACTTGCCCGCCAGGAATATATTTGATGCCGTACCACGTGTACGCCACCATCATGGTGTGATGATACACGTGCAGGAAAGTCACTTGATTGTTTTTCTTGCGCAGCACAAAGAACACCTAAGATATCGATATTGTAATGCGTCCTGTTCCTGTGCAAGCCAATAGTCTTACCGTGTCTAAAAGATCAGCGATTTTCGTCATAAAATAGAAATAGTATAGCGTGCAAATTGGTAACGTAGAGTCACTATAATCCACCGGCAAACACAAACTGGAAGTTTTTCGTATCTCCCTAATTAGAAGTGGTAAACCCTGCAATCATACAAAATGGTAACAATGCCCTCAAAATATGGCCAGCAATCGCATATTTACGGCTATTCCGAGATATGAACAGAATAGCACTTGAGCTACATTATACGCAATAATGGTCTTTTTCAGATTGAAAGGTTTCCGATTTTTCATATATTTTGGTCCCTCCAATACTAGTATCTGGTAGCAGATGAGCAGAAAGACGATTGGAATTGGTGATTTCACAAGGAACCAGTTGTCTGTGCGTGGATCTAGAGATTTGATATAACTTTCAATACTAATCTTATTGTGAGTGAGAATGAGAGTAACCAACCTGCCATCTCGTTGATAGCATAGCTATAGCCCTGCACCATGGTTTTGAGGATAAGCGCCATGTCGCTGATTCAGGAGTAAAGTGAATTCGAGCAGTTTAAAGTCCCAGAAACATCGATTCGCGCCGCTGCCACCTTTGTGATGCACTACCAGCAAGGTACCGTGACCTAATCATTATATGGAAAAAATCGTATGATCGATTATGCGCGACCCGGCTTGATCCAGTTTTGCATGATAATGCAAAACGGTAATATGTACCTTCCTCCTAGCGGACCCATTGCATACTTCAACATCATTTTCAATTTATTTTGCTGCGCTTATTGCGTATTTGTTGTCGGATCCGTGCGAATTTCGCTTTCGCATGTTCTATCGTATACCTGTTGGACGACAAATATGAAATTAGTATGGTTATTGATTCAGAGAACAATGATTATTGTTTTATGTTATGTTTTATGTTAAATACTATGTATACATAATAATTTACATATTTACTCCATAGGAAAATTCAGTAAGCACTGGGCGATTTTCTTTCACCTACATTACTTTGCAACGATTTTATTGCTAAGTTAATGCTGTAATATGAGTATTGAAATAAGTTCGCGAACAGTTAGATTTTATTCATATTCCTCGCTTGATAGCCGATTAATATGTATGATTTTAGGCAACACACAAAACAAAACTTTAAAGTTTTCAAAATGAGTTACTATAAAGCAGAACATATTAAAAAATTGTAATTAATGATTATTAATTATAAAAAATATCATTAAATTATGCTGAATATAAATTACAATAAACGCAAACTTAAAATAAAATATTATGCGTATAGCAGCTACAATAGAAATCATTAATTATGCTTCATTCTAATGCCAATTAAAATGCACGTTCTGTTATTAATTCACATTATTTAAAATATAGGGTTGAATATCGCAGAGTGCGCCACACTCAAGTTAGATTAGTCTACCCAAAATTTGCATCCACAAAATATTGCAACCTGCTGCAACCAATCGAACAAATCTCACCAAATTAAGGTTATGTTCGATTAGTCTTTGAACTGTTTCCTTGTTTTTCGGGCTTTAATCATTATTCATGGTATCAAAATTAACTTGTATGTATAAAAACTGAAACGTAAACTCACTAATAAGTATTAAAATGAGTATGTCAAATAAAGCGCGAACAAGTATCCTAGATAAACCATTGAGCAAAGGTAAAGGCGACGTGTCCTTAAGTTGTTTTGCATTGTTGTTCTCTGAAGTGGTACAATATTCCCAAAACAAGTCGACCACAGTCGTGGAATTGCAAAACAGGTAATGATGCTCAATGCTAAACATGCTTCTTTATATATTGATACATTAATCCATTGCAGATTGCATAGTTTGGGATATAATGTTGGCAGTAAGATAATTGACCTGTATTTTGTAAGGGAGCGAAATGCAAAAAGAGAGATCAAGTTATTAAACATACTGTTATTTGTTAAATCCACTCTCTGGAAAGCACTCTTTGGAAAGGAAGCTGACAAATTAGAGCATTCAAATGATGATGAGAACACATATTACCTTATGGAGAAGGAACCAGTTGTGAATAAATTCATCTCTGTTCCTCGGGACAAAGGCAGTTTAAATTGTGCTGTGTTTATTGCTGGCATTATCGAATCGGTATTGGTTGGCACCGGATTTGTAAGTATTCAATTCATTATTATCAAGACACTCAATCCAACACACAAGTTTTTCTACTTGAAAATGAAAGCAAAAACCATGGGTGATTGATTCCAACAATAAATGTTAACAAGATACTTAAAACAAGCCTATCAAATTACATGTGCTCTTTAAGCACATGTTTTTCCGATACATAATTCAATTCAATTATTGTTTCAACACTCATATAACTTTTATTGTTTAATTTGAATTTTATTTTGCAATTTGGTAATGAGATTTCAAGCAGTAAATTTAATTAGTCTGTCGAATAAAAAGAGAAAACCGAAGTGCACGACCTATTCAAATCTCGATTTATCACTGAGGAGAGTGAACGTCCATTGCTACAAAATACATTGTTGCAATCTTGACACATTCTCGAAAGCGCTGATGTTCGCCAACGTTTGCAGGCGGCCAAAGTCACAGCGCATTGGCATAAAGGCACCACGTATATGGTAAAATTCGACGACGCCGTCGTCGCACGCGATAAGCAGCTGGAGGACCGATAATCAGTTTACGCACCCACCAAACGTCGGACGCATGCAGAATACAAGATATTGGAGGATGGGAGGAAGATTCACTTTACAATGAGTCAGTTATTCAATTCCACAGCATATTTCATTTAAAAACTAACAAATACAAGTGCAATATATGAAGCACCTTCTACCGAGTTGAATGACACACAGCAAATAATTTATTTATCCTTCACTCTATTTACACTTGTGATTCAGAATCTTCTTCACACTAACCATGAAGAAACTCGGCTTCAATATCAACAATCATCAACAACGCAATAATGACTAATTTATATTTATCCAAGCAAATATATTCTTTACTACATCTCATTGCCAGTGATTGTGTGTTGGTAAGATGGTAATTTCGGTATATTCCAATAGATGATGTAATTGGTAAATATTTAATAAACTATACGGACGCGTGTGCAGATTAGCCATACTTGTGGATGCGATCTTTGTACGCCACCTGACCGGTGCGATACTGGTCCTCCAGATAATCCCGATTCTTCTTGATGATATACATTGATCCGATGAACGGAATGACGATCAACGCCATACCGTAGCGGAAGTTCGTGAAGGTTGGCTTAAAGTGCTCATAGGTGCTGACGCGCATCGCGGTGAAGCGTTGCACTGCCGGATCGAACTGCAAAACACATCGGATGTGATTAATACACAATAATATGATGATTATTGAAATAGGGTTGCCAGCGTGTTACGTAAAGCATGATTTTTGTGCGTGTGGAGTTGAAAGTCTTCATTCTGATGATTAAATTAGTGAGTATGCACTTGAGAAGATGTTGGTTTATCGGTTTGTTGCCATCACTGACCCACTGACATTTGACCGCATATATCTCCATCATGTGAAAGTATCTCAATTTTGCGACATAGTCAAATAATCGCATTGTGCAATTCCGATCGAGTACTTTTTCGAGCGCGAGAAAAATGCTGAAATCAACGTCTGATTCGCCGATTTGATATTTCAATAGACTGCATTATGCGTTAATTTGTGGAGAAAGCGATGAAATGCCAATAGATTCTTTGCGTTAGTATAGTTCTGGCTCGAGGGCACATTTCTTCCCTTTCGTTCGCGTGCTTTCATGCAATCGTATGTTATGAGCACCTGAAGAAAAAGTTGACACTTTCTACACGATTATATAACGTACAAATGCTATTTTAGGACCAAAATTCAAAGAAATATAAAAGATTTGTGGGTAGTTGACGACAGTGTTAAACAATTAGGTAGCCTTCAACTTGCATCATAATTAATTAGCGTTATTATAGGTATCTATTGTAGAATAAAAGCGTCGCTTAAATTTCAATAGTTCGGTGACGGTGATCGTCGAAAGAAAGCTATACACGCGTAAATTCACACGTCTATTGCTTCAACCGCAAAGAATTAATCATTCCGCACCGAAGAAGTGGCAGCTGCGAATTTAACGATGTGCACGCGTCTCGTAATCATATGATTTTTAACGCAAACGCTCCCGTCTGAACCGCGTGAGTTGGAAATTGTTGGTTGCGAGGCTTCATTAGCGACTACCGCTCACAATCAGTTAAAAAGAATTAACAAAACACGCCTCCAGCATGAATTACTTGGATTTCGTACACTTAGCCTAAGTACAAATACGTCATAGAGGCGACTCTTATTAATTTCCTCAATGAATATTGTGCAACTGTATTCCAAATATTTTGTATTTATGCGTCGAAAGTACTTTTGATATGGGACAATAAGAGTGCTTAGCTGTTAAAGCCTTTTACTCTCATGCAGGCAAATAATGTTGGGTTGTTTCTAATTAATTACATAAGACCGCAATATATTTAAATTAAAATCATGGTTGTGAGATTGTAATTGAAATTTAAATTATTTTAAATGTATGGTAATTGTTTATCTAATACCAGCCATTTCTTTTGCTATCAACAAATATTTACCGCAGACGGCTACAAGGCGACACGCTGTGATAAACAGCCACGGAAACTCCCACTAACAAATTTTATCAGAAACAAATTAGGCACAGCAAATATCGCGTTGATTAAGTAAAAGTTGCATGTGAAATTGATTGCAGATACCATTGAATTTTTACGCGTGTTATTAAACATTAAGATATGATAGGCAGCGAAATTTCTCTTAACCATTAATTTACTCGCTTCGTACATTTATCATTTTCCATCAAAATAGCATTTCAATGTATATACATTTTAAAAGAAGCCCATACTGAATTTCAATTTCAGAATATTAGATAAGCGAATTTACGCGACAAAAGTTCAGGATAGGGTGTAAAATTTCAGGACTGTCCAAAAAAAATGCGTTCGTTACTTTGGTTTTAAGATACCGAAAATATCTTACTTATCTACATGCGTAATAAATTTTGAAAAAAAATATTTGCTTCCAATTTTCAAAAATGTTAAATTCACAAGAACGTAAATGAAATAAAATGGAAATGATGAAGTTTTTACCAGAAATGTTAATCGTATGACACGAATTTATCTATCCATCAGTATTCGTACTAACATAACATTTGAGACGATTAAGGCGAGTGGGAGGATTTTGAAGACGCACCAAGAATGAACTTTTTCACCGCCGCCTCCGTAGCTCTCCGATCGCCTGCCTCTTTTCAAGGCGTATATATAAATATTGATAAATGATTGGAAACTCTTCCATTTCCTATCAGATCGTCAATCGCAACGCGCCTCGCGTAATCCACCATACAATATGTTAAATCAATCAATCGAATAATCAACCGTATTGTGAATAAAAGATGACATCATACTAGTTATTCCGTGAAAAATCGTCTTTTGTGTGTGCTTGAACGATTGTGGTACCTTATCGCTTGGAAACATATTTATCAACTCAACAATGGTTTCGTTGGAATTACTCCTTGTGGTGGCTATCGGTGGCATTCTGGTCGTGGCGGACGACGCTAATCAGCAGCGCGGTTACAGCAAACGGCAATTACCGCTACCCACCCAATTCCAATCGCCGATCCCAAATATCGGCGGGATTCACATCGACCTCGGCGATCCCACCAACACAGCACCGCACTTGCACATCCAGGGCATTGATGCGCATCTGCATCCCACGCGCGACGGACACTTGCATCCCGAAAATGCTCATGAAATCAATCGTGGACAGGAACAACCCCAACCGCATCAGATCGCAATCGACACCGAGCCACCTTATCCAAATCAACATCCCCAAGAGTATCCTCAATCTCTCCCCCATGTCGACTACGCACCGCCGTTCGCAAACGTCGATTATCAGAGCAACACCCAATTGGTTGGACCGAAAGCACGCGCCGAAAGAGACATCGAAGAAGCTTGGAATTCCTTCAAAGTGATAACGATTCCCAATTACTCTATCAGTTCTCTAATCGTCATCCTTTCCACAGTTGAGTTTCAACAAAATCTACGCTACCCCCGAAGAGGAGCAGTACCGCCGCGAGATCTTCATCGAGAACACAAACAAAATCTTCCGCATGAACGACGATTACGCGAAGGGCTTCGCCAGCTACGCGCAGAAGATCAACGGCTTCGCCGACATGCTGCACCACGAGTTCGATCTGGCGCTGAACGGCTACAATCGATCGCGCCATAATGCGACGGTGCCACAAGACCGCTCGTCGGCGTACATCGCCAGCGCCAACGTGCAAGTGCCGGACGCCGTCGACTGGCGGAAGATGGGCGCCGTGACGCCGGTGCGCAATCAGGGCATGTGCGCCGGATGTTACGCCTTTAGCGCTGTGAGTACCTCAATCAATCAACATGCAACCGAATAGCTCTAATTCTCGAATTGGTAATAGGCGGGCGCATTAGAAGGCCAATACTTTAGGAAAACAAGAACGCTGAGCGTGCTCAGTCCGCAGAATCTCATCGACTGCACGGTGCCACACGGGAATGACGGTTGCATGGGTGGCTTGATGGACCCAGCCTTTCAATACGTGAAGGAGAATCGAGGCATTGACACGGACCCAACGTATCCTTACGAGGCGACGGCGAATGCGTGCCGCTACCGGCCGGATGGCATCGGTGCCGATAGCACCGGGTTTGTTGTCATCCCCGAAGGAGATGAGGAAGCACTGAAGGCCGCTGTTGGCACCGTTGGCCCCGTGTCGGCCGCGATCGACGCCAGCCGGGAAACACTCCAGTTCTACTCGAACGGCGTGTACTTTGATGGCGGATGCAAGAATCGCACTGAGGATATGAATCATGCAATATTGATTGTCGGCTATGACACCGAGCCTGACGGCAAGGAGTTCTGGTGGATCAAAAACTCCTACGGTGCTGAATGGGGCATTGGTGGATACTTGAAATTGGCGCGCAACTCTGGGAATCATTGTGGTATTGCCAATATTGCTAGCTACCCGCTTGTGTAAATGTGAAAATGTAATTTTGTCTAACCTAGATGATTGATATGATGGGCAATCGATGTAATCAATATGTAAGTTTGGTAATGAATGAGATTCCACCAGTTGAGCTCATGTACATTTAATAAACCAGAAATATGCAGACAATAAGCGGCGATTATGTCATCGGGTTGTAATTTGAAGTGAGGAGCACTTACAACTGCGCCTCCATGGCCGTGTGCGAACGGATCCGAAGTCATTTTGAGAAATTCATTGCGTAGCTCGAGTCTTCGCTTGGCGTTGGCTTTGAGTTTTTCGATGTTTTTGCTGCTTAGATCGTACTGGCCAGACATTCTCACCGAGAAGATGCGCGTTGCGCGACGTGAGCAAACCGAGAGCACGAGAACAACTGATTGCTGTCACACGCAGATAACATAACCAACAAATTGGCTACTTGATAAATGAATTTATTTTATGTTTAGAAACATTTGAACGATTCAGTAAAAAGAAATTGTATCAAAATAACTATATAAATTCCCAAACATCTTTTTAACATTAAACCATTTATTTAAATGAGATATTTTGAATAAATATTGATGCCAACCAAAGAAAACATATTCCCCTATTAGTTTATTCTTAGTGGGAAATTTAAAAATAGATTAAAACGGTTATACATTCGTTAAATAATTTAAAGTTGCGATTCAGAAAAGTAACAATTTAGCAACGATTCCCATTTATTCACTTTTGAAATCTATTTGTTATACGTATTTAATAAGAACTTAACTCAACCAACGCTAAAATAATGAAAATAAGTCAACAATTGATAAAAACATACAATTGACCAATATTCCATTTCATGTAAAAACCCATTCCAGATAATATTCGTGCACTGCAGACTTGGTGTGCTATTTATAATTGTTGGTGTTGATGTGGTTAACTTTAAAGAAATGCGCATATTTCCAGAAACTTGATAAAATCATTTCAACGCTCTTTTAATCGCCACAATCATACTACGTGAACTATCGATTTAAATTGTGCTTCGCATCTCTATCGTACGTGTTATAAACTGTGTTCGCTCGACCTTATCAACGACGCGCAGCCGCGTTAAACTCCGCAGTGGGAAAGACTGAATCAACACACACACCATATGATTCAGCGCAAAACCGCGGCATGATCAGATGATCGTCCATATCAAAAACACTTCCCACACCGCACTGCGTATGTAATCGCGTATACAAAGAGCGCCTTGTGCCCGCCATATAAAAACCGTTTCGCTGCGGGTGAACTCTCACAGAGCGTGTGTGCCATCCGCCAGCCAGACGCGCGCTCTAAACGCGAAGAACGCCAGCATTTTACTGCAGTTCCAAACGATTCCCAGTTGTGTTAACACGTGTTGTGCCCGTTTGCGTAATAACTGTAAGTTTCCATCAATCTATTGCGACTTTAGCTACTTATTATAATTATTTCATTTAATTGTAGATACGATCGGGAACATTTCTGGAGCGTTCGTATAGTATTGATATAGGAGCCTTTGTGTTTCTTTGTTTGCAGTAGACGAGAGCAGTCATGAAGAGTCTGCTGGTAATCGCAGCCCTCCTAGGGGTGGCCCAATGCGTGTCCTTCTTTGACCTTGTCTCCGAACAATGGGGCGCGTACAAGGTGAGTTCTCTATTGCGAGCGGCTTTGTTCGTAACTGTTTACCTTCGACACCTGCCTATTCAACAATTTCGTCGCTTTTTATGGCTCCGCACGTGATCTTTTATTTTTTCTATCACGCAACGGTTATTTAATGAAATTTAACACTGCTAATTAGCGGATGAATAAACTGCTATAAGCGCGCAATATTATGCTGATTTTTCTGAACGCAAAAGTAAAAATTCAAAACAGATTAAGTGGTCGTAAATAATAATGCGAATGCGTGATTATTGGCAAACGCTGATGACTGATGACACTATAATCGTGTTTTCGATCCAGTAGCGCAAACATTTTTGATGATTTGCTGACTTCCCCATGACGAACATCATATTGGCGTGCGGCAGACAAAGCGAGATAGGCAGAATATGCATGTTTATTTTGAATCATTCGAGTTCGCTGGCGCGTGATGACCCCGCACATGATGCGCGCAACATTCGGTTGAGCTCTTCATCTATCCTCATTATTATCTTATCGCTTATAGAATGTCTGTCTGCTTATCATCTGCAAATTTCCTTTCCTATCGTATTCGAATACGTTTATGCCGAGACAATGTTGAAATAGCATCGCAATTTGTATAAACTAATGTTTAAAATTTGTAGGCAATGCATCACAAACAATATTCAAGCGAAACGGAAGACAAATTCCGTCTCAAGATCTTCATGGATCACTCGCACCACGTCGCCAAGCACAATCAACTGTACGAGCTCGGCTTCGTGACGTACCAGCAAAAGGTGAACAAATGGTCGGACATGCTCAACCACGAGTTCGTGCACACCGTCAACGGCTACAATCGCAGCGTCGGATCGTCCCTGAAGGGCGGCATGGGTGCGGCGACGCCGAAGTACACCATCAATCGCTCGTCGTTCATCAGGCCCGCCAACGTGAAGCTGCCGGACCGCGTCGACTGGCGCGAATCCGGTTGCGTGACGCCCGTTAAGGACCAGGGCCAGTGCGGCTCCTGCTGGAGTTTCAGCGCCGTAAGTTTACCACTTTGGCTTCATCAATTCCTCCCGCATATTCATGCATTACGCGTCTATTATAGACCGGCGCCTTGGAAGGCATGCACTGCCGCAAGACGGGCCAGCTCGTGTCGCTCAGCGAGCAGAACCTCATCGACTGCTCGACGAAGTACGGCAACAACGGCTGCAACGGCGGACTGATGGACTACGCCTTCAAGTACGTGCTGGACAACGGCGGTATCGACACGGAGAACACGTACCCGTATGAGGCGGAGGACGATCGCTGCCGCTACAATCCGAGCGACTCGGGCAGCACCGACACCGGCATGGTGGACATCTCGTCCGGCAACGAGGACGAGCTGATGGCGGCGGTGGCCACCATTGGGCCCGTGTCGGTCGCCATCGACGCCAGCCAGCCGAGCTTCCAGCAGTACTCGCAGGGCGTCTACTACGAGCCGCAGTGCAGCAGCGAGCAGCTCGACCACGGCGTGCTGGTTGTCGGCTACGGCTCCGAGCCGGTGAACAACGGCGAGATGTGGGACTACTGGCTGGTGAAGAACTCCTGGGGCGACAGCTGGGGCGAGGGTGGTTACGTGAAGATGGCGCGCAACAAGGGCAATATGTGCGGTATTGCCACCGCCTCCAGTTATCCCACTGACTAATTGTTTGATTCTCTCCTTGCTACGTTTGTCATTTGTAATTATAATTGTGTGAAATTGTGTTTTGATATTTTACGAATAACTCTCAATTATGATGCCAAATAATGTTACTACTTGATAATGGATTCGTGTTTAACTGTAGCAATAAATTTTAAAATTTTAATTTAGAATATGTATCGAAATGTTACTCGTACAACTGGTTGCCTACCATGAAAAAAACAGTTTCCTTCAAGGCTGTCACCAAGTGTATGTATTGCTTGCGCGCACGGTATTTGTCATCGGCCAGTGGCCCGTCAAGTGCGGCAAGAGATTTCACTGGTTTCACCAAGTTGCACAGTATTTGTGCTGTCGGTGCGGTGCGCGGTCGTGCCTCTCTCGCCTCCGTGCTCGAGCGGTTATCAGCATCGATACGCGGTTTCCCAATCATTCGCGTGCCGCACACGAATTTTACGCGCTGGCCGAGAGCGAGGTGAGCAGAGCAACCAGTGATGTCCAGTGCGCGACCAACCATCACGCCAGCGAAGAGACGGGCATCGAATTGGAAAAGGCCGCCGACCGCCGCCGCCGCTTCGCCTCCGCATTGCAGCGCAACTCGATGAGCGTACAAATTTGCAGCATCCACTGAGAGAGAGAGAGCAGAGCGCACACCGTCCATCCACCCACCCACCCGTCCGTCGACGTGTCGTAAAGAGTGCTTCTTTTTTTGTTTGGTGGACAGCGGCAGGCACGCCACGAAACCTAAATAAACAAATGCCAGAGATCCATGTGGGTGCGCATAGTTGATGGGTGACGCTGGTGAGGTGTGTACCTTGCGGATGCTGCGCCTGGGGTGTGTGATCGTGCGTGCAGCGTGCATTCACACGCGTCACCGCCACCACCACCACCACCACCTGCGTTGTTGATTATTGCGGGCACGCCGCCGCCGCATGCTAGTGATTGCGACCGAATCGAACGTTTGCGACGATGGCAGCGAGCGGCATCCTGCCGACGTACCAGCGCACCGGCGTGCAGCAGTCCTTCCTGCGCAAGTCGTTTCGGCCGCGCGAGAAGTACGTCATCCTGCTGGTGATCTTCACGTTTGGCCTGGTGTGCTTCGGCACGTTCTTCTTCCTGCCGGAGTTCCGCGCCGGCAATACGAGTAGCATGGCGGCGGACAGCGTGTACCGCGTGTACGATCAGTTCAAGCGCGCCGGGCCCGAGCTGCTGATACCGCCGCCCCCGCATCGTGAGCGTGTGGCGGGCGTGCCGATCGTGCGCCACGATCACGATGACGATGCGCGTTTGGATCCGCACGTGCGCGACGACCGTGAGAAGCTGCGCGCCAAGATTGAGATGGACATGGGGCTGAAGGTGCTGGAGCGGCCGGACGTGGCCGGCGTGAAGGCGCGCTCATCGTCGACGGCGCGTGTTGAGGTGTTGAATCCGTTGGACGAGGTGCTCGGTGGGCATGACGATCAGTCTGCGCTTGGGGAGGTTGGTGGCGCACAAGAAGCGCCTGCCCTGACGGTGCCACCGGCGATCAGCGACCACTATCCGGTGGTGTCGCACGGGGAGGACCCCGATACCGATGCGCAGGCGAAGCGGAATAAGATCAAAGAGGTGAGTGATTTTTCACCTCAAAATATAATATTGCTATTTAATTTATTTTAATCGTAATTGAAGATTAAAATCTAACTGCATAGCGTTAAAAATGTCATAATTAAATTTCTTATTATGATAATAACTAGCTGAAGTACCCGGTAATGCGCGGGCCAACAAATCCCAACCGTTTTATCACGGTTTGGCATGATTAAAGATAATCTATACAAATCCTAATATTGATATTACTGCGTGAATTATTATCATTTTGCCATTGAATTACAAGTGAATGTCAGATGTTTATTGTAAACATATTCGTAATGTTAGTGCGTTTATTAATTTACTACCAATATTATGATTACTTAGTGTAAAACATGATCAATTTATACATTTATGAGTAATTACTCATCGAAAAGACATTACTTGCTTGATAACCGCAATATCGTTAAATTGATCTATCACGTATGTAAAAATGTACTGTTTTAATAGCTAGAGTACCGCAAAACGCAAAATATTAGTCCGTTATGCAGAAAAAATTTAATTCCAACAAATTTTATTTGCTTATATCTTTGGATTCCGAATAAGTAATATGAAATAGCATTCGAAAATTCGTGTCGTAATGGACTCATCCGTAGATTACTCATTTTGGCGGTACCATACAATGCGCATTGTGTTACCACATAATTAGGACATATGAGATAGAAATAGTCTGAGCGCTGATAGACATGCATTTGTTGTATTCGCGTGTGGTTGATGTTCATGACTGCTCTGCTTTGCGAGCTGTCGACATTGACAAACTTTACCCTTGAATTTTATTATTTATTAATAAAATTACAATTCACATATAAACATTCATACGTAGTACATTTGACTCTAAGAAATTTTGTAGTTCTGTTCTTTCGCGTCTGCCATAAAAAATTTACACACACAAAGCACGTTACAGTCAACGGTAAGTACTTAAATCTACTAAATAGTATAAAACGAACTTATCACGAACGTTATCATTCGTACGTCATTATCGTACGTATCTATCTATTTACATTAAAGATTTGCAATAATCATACATGAATATCCTTATAAAAAACATTCAACAAACCGTCAGTGCCAAATTGCCTCCACGCCGAAACGTACGCGTTTATACACGTAAAATTAATGCGCTCCGGTATGGCTCGATTATTTCGACGACGTGTCCATGTGGTTTTCATATTGCTGTGCATACTTGGTGTGGTGTTCTACATGTGTTTAGCAAAAATGGGTAGTTTCTTGTCTATTGCGGAGGTATCCACTACTCACCTGCCACTGATTACCACTGGATCTGAGAATATTACGGAAACGGCGTTGCGGTTGCGTACAGTTAAAGAGGCAAGCATTCCTTTCTGCAATAAGTACCTATACACATTTTTCTGATTCCATTTATCGGGCTGTTTGTTTCAACAAAACACATTAATATCCGTCGTGAGATATTATTGATTCCTTCGCTGCATGTCGTATGTATATGTCATCCAACGCGTCTCATGTTTCCGGTAACGAATTTATAACGCTTGCATTTGTTCGCAAATTTTCACGGAAAGTGATAAATCGTGTGCACTTTATTATGGCAGGCGCCTCGCCGACGGCGATATACATCAATATTCATTTCTTGCCGATTCGCATAAGCACGCTCACCCACCCACCCACCATCTTGACACAATTTACGGGAAATTGAGTGTGTGCCGCCGCCGGCGCCGGCGGCGCGCAACATCACGCGACATATTTATTTGCATCGTGAAGATTGCGGGAGCGCGGGGCTGAGAAATACGTTTTCTATGCGAAAGCGATCATTCTGCAATCGGCGGTATGTTATCTTTTATCACACGTGCTATTTGAAAGTGGTTAGTGTTATCTTTAGGGCATTTGCAATTGTTATTTGAATGCTGTAATACACCAAGTACAACACACCTAATCCGATGTGTAATTCCATCTACAATAGTATTCATGATGGCCACATTCAGGCACTATGCTCACAATCAGTGAACGTGAACCATGAACGTGAATTGCAGTCACACAACAATCGCATCGCGACCGACCGAATCAAATGGCATGACAAACCGCGAGGAAATCCTGTAATTGGACACAACTGTCAATGCACCAACAACTGTGTAACAATGCTGTACTGCTGCTGCACAACTTTTTCCTTTCTGCAGCCAGTGAGGAAAAAAATTATTCTGGATGCGTTGCTTTCATATTTATCTAGTTTAATCGATTTGTTTGAATTTGTTAAAGAGAAATCTCCCCGTATATAAGGGATTGACGAGGTTGAGTTGCCAACGGCAAAGCGGTTAGCCGATGGTGGCGTCGTTAATGTAATGTAAATGTAACGTGAAACTTTAATGTGTTTGCTGATATTACGGGCAACGGACGCGCTTGTACGGGGTGAGTTGAGTTGGTTATTGTTGCTATTAAATGTGTTTGCTAAAATTATTATGATATTTACACGTAGTTTTGACTTTACGTGCGGTCCATACATTTTGCCGTTGAAACAAAGGCGAAGGCAACGGAGCAAAATTGAAATCGGTATGGCACGATTTGCGTTTGCGCGCGAGCCTGCTTTCTATCATGTTTGCCGGCGTCACGTAATCCTTTCGATACACATCTCAAGTCGCTTTATTGTTGTTAGACGATGCCCCGCAGCGCCATTGCGTAAGCAATGTTAAGCCACATGCGTCAGGTTGCCTTGCGATATTTTTAAATCTGAAAGTGCTTTTGGAAACCCTATATTTTATCATTAATTGCTGTGGTCAACCATAGTGATAGCTATGTGAGCCGCACCGCAATTCTATTTACGCGTTCTCGGGTAATTAATCGCCTATACTCAATGCAGGGACCGCAGAATGTTTTGTCATTTGAGTTAAGTGTCAACCGGTTTCTGCATTTTTGGCGCAATTTTTAAAATTTCAAAATTAAAATCAAAAATATATTAATTACACTTTCCAATAAAAGTGTAACAAGTATTTTCCGTGTGTGTATTTCTAATCATTTAAAATGTCAATAGTAATATAATTCTTATTTTTGTTTTCATAATTTCATCATAAACCAGTTCACGCAAAATAAATTGTCAAATCTAGCGCACGATAAAAATTCAACCATATGTGTTTGGCGCTCACGAGACCAATTCAGCGAATGCGGCACGAGACATAAGACGACACTTTCTCATTAAAAGCCGCCGCACGTTAATGATCGGCATGTGTACATACCTAGATGCACTATAAGGATGGCACGTCGTGGATTTTCCTCGAAATCGTGGTTATTAGATGTTCTTGGTTTGGTCGTATGGCAGTGAGTGGGTAATTTGAGGAATGACTTGCCTATAGTTTCTCGTACCAAAAATGCGATGAATCACAAAGCATCCCATAAAATGCATTTGCGGTACTATCTGGCGGGCCGAACAAAAGAGACTTCAACGTAACCAGACCGTGATCGTCTTAATGCGTTCACGAATCTTTGCAAGCGATTTAATTCCTTACTTCTTCGCTGCCCGCGTATGGTATTTTTCTCGCTCTTCCCCGTCGACGATTGATCGCATTCGTTCCGGATTGGAACGACACTAATTATAAATGCGCGCAAAATTCTTCACGGCAATTTATGGCGCGGATTTGTCAATTAGTTGGGTGTGCAAATATTCATCGTTCATATCATTTTATTGATTTCGTTTGGGGGTCTTCTTGCTTTCGATTCGCGGCTGTGGAAACCAGTTCGGATGCTCGACGGCGTTGTGTTTCTCGTAGTTTATAAGTGCGTCTTGTAAATTCCTTAAGTGGAAAGGTAAATAACTCGTGCGCATTGTGCACGATCATGGAAAGAAATATATACGTGTGGTGCGTCGTAATCGCGAGCGTTTTCTTCGGCGAGCGCATCGCGACCGGTGGAATTGCGCGCGCTCTCGCCCATTCCCTGCACCGCGGCGCAATTCATCCATCGTGTGCGCGACGACGACGATGGCGACGGTCGGCGAGTGGAGACGTCGCGCCCGTCGGTCGGGGCAGCAATCTTTTGACTTTTCTCGTTTTCTATCTTGTAGCAATTGTCGGGCGCCAGTAGATTTATTGCGCGACTACAAATTTCCACGTGCACAACAACGCCATTTACCGCGCTCTGCAAAGTTCGCCAGCAGGGAAGCTGGTTATCATCAATTAGACGGGATTAGCTTGCAGCAGCGTAATGGTTACAATCATCAATCGCGTTATTAACCATCGGAAAAAACAAGCGAACGCAATAAACAAATACCAAAGCATACGGCTGAGAGCAGAAATTCATCTTAATAAAATCATAGTATGCTATGGTGGCTCTGAGGAATTTAATGAAAACTTCAAACGCATAGCGCAGAGCATCGTTACTTTGCTTGCGCGAGTAGATCGTGGGCGTTATTACTGTTAATGTTTGCGGCGCGGAGAGTAGCCCGAAGCGAGTAACCTCCGTCGGTAGTTGGACTTTTCTGGATTCTCAATATTGCGGGAGGTGGTCGCCGGTGCGCATTGTTTTTTTACCGTTGGCGCGGTGATTCGCCGTGCCGGACGATATGAAATTACATGGGAGTGAGTTAGAACATGGAAGTAATTTACTCACGCATTGCAAGCCAAATGCGCGCGCGAGCGCGGCTTGTGCGATGCGATCGTATTCGTTGTATAACGTATTGAACTTGCCTACGATTTACGCACGCGTTTATTTCGATGGCGAAGGTAAAGGTGAATGTAGTTTTGGTCGAATGGAGTTGGAACTCGTTGCGTATGCACTTCGTAATCGTACTTAATGAATTCCTCGGATAATTGCGCGACGTTGATATTTCAGCATTCACGAAACGCACACATTTGGAAGATTGATGTCTTTTTCGTGCGCGTCTAAAAAACCCTGTTAGTTTTTGTTTTGTCAGCGCACAGATAAGTTTTTGTATTGTTTTCATTTCATTGTTCGCACTTTCATGTGTCTAACTGGCCGAAAACGTTTCCCTGTTGGGTTTTAAAAGAAACGCAATTCTATCACAATGCTACTCGACACCTGCAGCAATAAAACGAGCATAAATCTACAGAAAACCGCCGCCGTGTGAACTGCATCGAAAGCGCGCAAAATGGAAACAATGGGTGCGTTGATAGAATTGTTTAAAGTGTGGAAATTGCTTCTAGTGAATACAATAAAAGAAAGTGTAACACACCGTTTTCCAGAAAACATAAATTTTATGCCTACTGGCGGATTTTATTCTCAATAATTTGAAAGAAATGTGGGGAGGTTTTCCGATAGGTCAGAAATAATTATTTATTGTGTCGGCAATTATATTAATATTGTGCAATTCTTGCTGTTCTACTGGCACATTGTATAAAATCACTTCAATCTCATTAATATTAATGGCGATACATTAAAGAAATTGCGAACACAATAATAAATAACATTGTTAGTAATATTCAGTACATGAACGTGTCCTTATTACGTGCTGTGCGTTGAATTTGTTATTTGCTACAATGCCGACAGAGCACAAACAAGTAGATTTTAGCTTCATGTAAACAATTTGTGATGTATGCAAATATTA
>JARJDR010013112.1:0-21439 GCA_030264135.1 Myllaena sp. GC000078 | reverse complement strand
TTGATTGTTGCAGAAGTCTCAGCCGGCTACAATGAAAAGCGACTGCTGCACAAGCTGCTGGACCACTACAATGTCCTCGAGAGGCCGGTGGCGAACGAATCGGATCCGCTGCAGCTCAGCTTCGGCCTGACGCTGATGCAGATCATCGATGTGGTAAGCAGTGCATTCTCTATCTCATCAGAAAAGTTTTTAAGTCTTAGGTTATTACTTTTTTACTTTTGTGATGCAGGATGAGAAGAATCAGCTACTCATTACGAATATCTGGCTGAAGTTGGTGAGTTTTCCCGGCATCCTACCCCATTTCCTTTTATGCGGAAGAAAAATGTCGAAAACACATTTCGCGCATCGACAGCAAAGTTTTTTCCTCCATGCGAACAGACATTAGAGATATGCATTCATACACCAGATGCGCCACACGCTGGGGGTGGTGAATTTTGGACGCGTTCCAGGGTTGAAGCTATATAGCGGCGGCGCTGCGGAATGAAGTATTGCCTAATAGGATAATACATGTCGAGTCGGCGCTCGAGTGCGTGGGTTGGATGTGTGTCGCCGCCACAGCAGCCCAACGCGCGCATCGTCGACACTCCCGAAATTAAGAAACATTCATCTTAGTCAAGCTCTCGGTCTCGAGCAATAGCCGAAGGAACCCAGCCCGAGTTAATATACTCGTCCAGCTCGCGCGCACTATATTGTTATTGATAATGAAATTATGTTGTCAAAATATTTGCGGGCCGAGCCGGCAAAATCAAAATCTCCCCGCTCTTCGCATTTATCAAAATCCTTCGCCGGGGTGCGTATTGATCCACTTGGCAAAACCGCAAGCAAAAGGGTTAGACCTTAAAACTTTTTCCACCCCCTTCTCGCTAGGCAAACTAAACTAAACTTAAAACCTTTCGCGCGCGACGCGGCAAAGTCAAACATACACCCTTATGCAGCTTCTCTCCATTTGGTATGGAAAATAAGGAAATAACTTCCTACTCGCGGCGTGCGCGTTTTCCGCAATTAGGAAGGAAATGCAACGCTCAACGCTCTCTCAGCGAAATGCAATCGTGGCGCAATTTCGCAACATGTTTACCTTGCTCATGTTTCAACACTTTGATATGTCGAATCGCACATAACATTGCATTTGCCGCGCATCACAGGAATGGAACGACATGAACCTGCGCTGGAACGCGTCGGAGTTCGGGGGCGTCAAGGATCTGCGCATACCGCCGCATCGTCTCTGGAAGCCGGACGTGCTCATGTACAACAGGTATGTGCACCGAATTCCGTCTCTCTTCCCTTTGCATATGTTTTTTTCTGCTGGAAACAGCGCCGACGAAGGTTTCGACGGCACGTATCCCACCAACGTGGTGGTGCGTAACAACGGCAGCTGTCTGTACGTCCCGCCCGGCATCTTCAAGAGTACGTGCAAGATCGACATCACCTGGTTCCCGTTCGACGATCAGCGCTGCACGATGAAGTTCGGCAGTTGGACTTACGATGGATTACAGGTAGATATCCCTTCATGTTACGCTGCGGCTTCAGCGATATTACACTCGCGTTTTATTCCAGTTGGATCTGCAGCTGCAGGACGACACCGGCGGCGACATCAGCAGTTTCATCACTAACGGCGAGTGGGACTTGCTCGGTAAGCATGTGATGAATTTATCGATGCACAACTTTCGCGCGTTAATCACAATAATAATATTAAATAAATTACGGACCCACGCGCGCTCGCGGACATGCTGCAAGGGAATAGAAGTTTTGGAATCCTTCAAGGATATGGGACTACAACACGCCGGGGCTTGGGCGCGCGAAGTGTATAATTAACCACCTCTAATTAACCGCATTATCATCATCGTCGTCGTCGCCACCGCCGCCGTTGTGGGCTGTAAATTTAATGTTCGGAAGCCATACGCAGCTAATAACCATTCACTTTCTCTCTCTCTCTAACACTCGCGTGCGCGTAATGACCCTATTGGCTTTGGTTCGATTGGCAAACACATAATGATCCACCTTCTCCACCCCCTTGCGTTGTTTCGCAGGCGTGCCGGGCAAGCGTAACGAAATCTACTACAACTGCTGCCCGGAGCCGTACATCGACATCACGTTCGTGATCATCATCCGCCGACGCACGCTCTACTACTTCTTCAACCTGATCGTGCCGTGCGTGCTCATCGCATCGATGGCGGTGCTCGGCTTCACGCTGCCGCCCGACTCCGGCGAGAAGCTGTCGCTCGGCGTCACCATTCTGCTCTCGCTCACCGTGTTCCTGAACATGGTGGCGGAGACGATGCCAGCGACCTCCGACGCTGTGCCGCTGCTCGGCACCTACTTCAACTGCATCATGTTCATGGTGGCGTCGTCGGTCGTCTCCACCATTCTCATCCTCAACTACCACCATCGCAATGCCGACACGCATGAAATGTCCACATGGGTAAAAATCCATTTACGGGTGCTTCGTAACATGATTTTTGTTCATTTTGGATGATTGTGGTGTATAGATTAAGGTGGTGTTCCTCTATTGGTTGCCATGCCTCCTGAGGATGTCGCGGCCGGGCGATAATGGCTGCGGCATGCCGGGGAAGAGCGGCTCGTCGATCTCCACCGACCGCAAGTCGCTCGCCTTTCAGGACGTCGAGATGAAGGAGCGCTCGTCGAAGAGTCTGCTCGCCAACGTGCTGGATATTGATGACGACTTCCGGCACAACCATCATCGTGGCGCTGGTACGCCGACGCCGCTGCCCACCGCCGCACTGTTTCGAACCGTCTATCGGTGAGTGTCACACAATATCTTTGTCCCTTAAGATTGGGGTAAATTAACTTCCAAACTGGGCTCAATCCCAGATCAAATTCAAGAAGGAGACAAAACCGGCCTGGTGACAAGATTGAGAGTGTTTTATTCAATTCCCTCTCTTGTGTGTGATGGCATTATTATATATCGATAGTTTCAACCCGGGTATTATGACAAGCGGTGACGGAATGGCTCTATTAAATTTCGCCTCGGCAACAAAACAGCGATCTATTTTTATGACGCTCCCAACACACACAAAGCTTCCTTCCGTTTAGCTTGATGCGATTTATCCCGACGCAGAGAAAAGAGGGAGGAGGAATCCTTTCAACGCGCGATGAAAGAAAAGAACGAGACAAGGATTGAAACGCGCTTGATAATCCTTCGTGCGAGTGAATAAAGACAGCGTTTAGTCGTTCTCTCTATACAATTTCATCTCTTCATCTCCTTGCATGATTCGAATGATTGATTTTTATGGCTTGTCACCAGCAGCCTTGCGCGCGCACTTAATCGAACCAACTTTGTCTTCGCCGGCGCGAAGACCGTGGTAATTATAGTTTGGCGAATGACATCTCGAGTAGGTGTCACTGACGGCCAAGTTTTTGTTCGAGCGTTGTCGAAATTAGTTTCAAAGTAACCCTCACACCACTACCACCAGCAGCAGCATGATATTAAGTACCCGCGCAGCAAGTCAACGGCAGACTTGTTACAGTGATACTTTTGGTACGAAAGCGAAAGTGGCTTGAAATCAAATTCCTTACCCGGCAGACAAAACGAAGACAACGGCAACGGAGGCCGACTGCACGAGTCGCTCGTCTCGAATCACGCCTGCCTGAGCGCCGACTACGAGCTGGCGCTGATCCTCAAGGAGATCCGCTTCATCACCGACCAGCTGCGCAAGGAGGACGAGGCGGCGGATGTGACGCGCGACTGGAAGTTCGCCGCGATGGTGGTCGACCGACTGTGCCTTATTATATTCACGCTCTTCACGATCATCGCGACGCTCGCGGTGCTCTTCTCGGCGCCGCACATCATCGTCTCGTAGCGGCCGCGTCGTCGCCGCCAAGTCGCCATCATCTCCACCGCCGCATCAGCATCATCATCGCCACCGCCGCCGCCGGCGCCGCCCGCATGTCGCAGCGTTGGACGTTTCGCGCTGCGGGGTGTGATGGTAGCAATGGAATAGGTACCCATGGGAGAACACAAATTCTTAGCACTTAATAATTATGATTAAAACCGAAAAAACAGGTAGGTAATTAATACGTAGAAGACGAGAGAGCGGAGAGGAGATCGCGCAAAGCAGAGAAAGAGGAAAACAATGCCGAAAATAAGCAAATCTAATAGAAAAATATATATTTACCCAGTTTAAAATTGAAACCAAAGAGACAAGAAAAAACCAAAAAGAAATCGGGAAACAAAGAATCCAATGAGAACGACGTGGAGGAATTTGGGTTCTTTTGTATAGTGTTCTTTAGGATATTAAAACACAATCATACTGTGATAAATCAAGTTAAATGTTGAGTTGAAAATGGAAAAATACTAAATGAGATAATGATATCGTCGACGACATTGACAAAACACACTGACACCACCACGTTGAATGAGACGCGCGCGTACGCCTTTGTCGCTTAGTAGGGTTTCTTTCTCATTCCGTTAGATGATGCGAATTTGAATGGGCGAACGCGCGCGTGGACGCCAACAGCACGCACACACACACACACCAAACACCTTCCAACAATATTAAGCGGGATTCGGGATTCAAGAGAGTAGCGATTGGCGGCCGACAAGGATAATCGACGATTCCTTCCGCCGCGGATCGCAGCGCCTCCGCCGAATCTCCTTAAAAGGTAGATTTCACATGGAAATCGCAGCATATAAACTTGCCCCACCGCGTGCAGCTAAGTTTCGTCAAACGGAACGTCAAAGTTGAACGTAAATACGTCTACTACCACCTAAATAATTAATATATACCTTCGTTGGGCTTTCAATACAGGATAATAACAGTTGATGATGATTAATCAGTGTTTTGCGCACCGGACGCGGACGCCGAGTAAATCATCAGTTCTTTGGTTTAATCTCTCCTCGTGCGATAGTAGGCTGGATGGGGTGGTATTTATCCATTTATTTCCGCAATCGACTTAGGGAAGAGGGAAGAAGATTAATGGATGAGCCGAAAATGTGAATAATAGTGAAACGCAGAGGTTGTCAACTTGGTGCATAAAACACGCACGCCGGAAAACCACACTCACATTTTCAAACTTACTAATTACATACTACAATGTAGGTAGTAAGGTAGGAAGAAAAAAAATTGGTCCCGCGCCGTGTTTTCATTCACCTATATAAGTATAAATTGCTCAAAACGAATTAAAGTAATCGAAAAACAATTCAATGGGAATGTAACCTTATCCTCACCTCGAAACGATTTCAATCCCAACTCCCAAAAAAAGAAACGCATAAGTACAACTTAATAAATGTTTTAAAAAAGCGCAGTTTTACGAATTAGAAAGCGTGACGTGGCTCCCAATTGCATACCGATGATGATGTTGAAATGAACAAGCAGACAAGGAAGAAATTAAATATTAAATATGGAAGTTGCTCAAAATATTTAAGAATGAAGTAAGTCCAAGATCACCTGAATGCGCGAACATCAAAACATGTGTATATGTGGGAGAATAACAATTACGATTTTAACCCAAACGCCGAATTCATAAAACTAACTAAGTGGGAGGCATATGCTTTAAAAACCATACAATAGCGAAAGAATTTTTATTACACGACCTATTTCGAGACGAGACAAAGGGAAGAAAGTACTATTATAAAATACGTAGATTGAACTTTGCGCAAAGGTATAGAAGCGAATGACAGAGTTTTGCATCCCAAATATTTTCATGTGACAGATGTGTTTCCATCGATTTGCGTTTCGCAATTAATTAGTCCTCGAAACGTTCTTTCACTGTCATATCAAAGACAATATTAATCCGATATGTAAATTAACGGAAACATTTTTGTATCGAACCAAAGGAAGAAAAAGACGTAAGAAAATGATAAAAAGTTAGAGAAGAAAGTAAATTAACCCTCCTCCAAACCCTGCCATCAACCCCTCAACAAAAACCATTTATAACCGTCGACGGGGAAGTGTTTGAAATAAGTAAACCAAACCAAACAAAAAAAAGACGAAAAAACGAGGAGGAAAACGTTGCATAGTTGAGTTTTACTTGGATAGATGAAATTTTATCGATAGTGTTGAATTACTATATTGAATGGGATTTTCATGACAAAAAAAACTAAGAGAAAAAAACACACTACAGGATGTTGCAATCCATCACCTATGTGCTATATTAATATATTATATTAACGATGAGAAACTAAATAAACAAAAAAAAAACGTACGTGTTTTAAACTTAGCGAATTTTTATGTAGTTTTTATAAATTATTAAATTATATTCGAATATATATTAATGATGTAAAAATTACGATGATGAAGAAGATGAAGAAGAAGAAGAAGAGGAAGTTTGAGCATTATAACATCCTGTAAAACGTAAAAAGCTTTAAATTCTCTCTAAATGTACATCCGTTAAGTTTGCAATCTCTCCTTTCGATTCTAGATCATTTCCGTAATTATTATGAGAGTTGGACGAGAATGAATGAGGCTGTCTGAAGCAATATGTACATACACACATTACATATGAATAATTAGCGCCCCTCCAACCCACCTTTTCTACCCCCAACAAACCTACTCATTAACACCTTTCCAATATAACGAGAAGACACAACGTGTGTTCGTATAACTTATGATTTAGCGAATTCTTCGAATGATGATGAGACATGCGTGATGCGTAAATCTACGTAAATAATTACCATTACATTAAATTTATTATCGTAATAATCAATAATTGAAGCGTTAGCTGGACGCAGAAGAAGAAGAAAACGTAAAAATTTGTATAATTAATAAATGATGAATGAATCATGCGCAATACGCGATGGTTTGCGCTTGCATAAAGAAAACGCACTCGCATCGGAACGACGAGTGGCAAGCGCAAATCATCGCCCCCTCAAAAAAATCCACACGCACACGGCAATTGCGATTGATTGATTGGTGCAAAACTAATTGAGGAATCGATTAAATAAGCGAAAACTATAAGTCATCTATCTCTCTTAAATGGAAGTAAACGAAAGAAAAAGAAGCGCATGAAAATGACGATAAGACCATTTTCAGCGCAATACGTTTGCGCATGTAATACGTTAATTGATCAACTACCTATGTTTGTCACCTCAGACACGAACAGACAAACTAAAGACACATTTATACACGACTAATTAATAATCGTAAGAGGAGGAATACAACGTGCGATGAAGAAGAAGCTCGCCGATCAGTCGTCAAATAAGCTCACCTCGTCGATGCGCCGATCGTTTGCGACCGTCTTCCGGTACCGCATGGCCGGGAAGAAGCACGATTTTCTTATCTTACATGTTAACGCTAATGAAGAGGAAACATAAATACGTAGGCTAAACACACGAATCGTTATTTTACGATAATGGATAATATCGAAACCAAAAAATTGCAAAAAATGAAATCAGTGAGAAATCTAAAAGATATATAACTAAGTAATTACGGTGCTCACACACACAGGAGGACACAAAACATATATAACGCGCACACCCGACTTGTGCGCTTCGATGCGAAATTAATTTCTTAACGAAACCAGAGAAAAACAAAATGAAAATTAATGAAGAAGAAGAAGAAGAAAGAGGAGCACTACGCAAATCCAAAAAAAATGAGAAGAAATGATGATGATGATATATGCGTAATGGATAATTACAAATCTATTTCTATGATATTCATATTATACCTAATAATATTAATAAATAATAATAAAATAAATGAAAATCTCGCATTCCATTATTATATGAATAAAATAATTATTAAAAGATGAAAAATACGAAAAGAAAAGCAAAATGAGAAAAAGAGAATATTATATATGATTCCTTCCCCCCAAAAAATAATATGAAGAAACCCCGAAATCGCCCATTGCCCCTCTTCTTCGACCCCCTTCATACAAAATGATGAATTAAAAGTAACTTACTAAATAAGTAATGCATAAACAAAATATTTACATGATGACATGAATTTTTTCTTCGCGTAACCGAACCGAACATGATGACGAACTTGAACATCCTACTTGTACTATTACGTAATATCTACTCGTAAACTGACGAAACCAAAAGCGCGCACAACCAAATTAATTCGTACAATTCGTTATCGAGAAAGAACGAAAGTCCGACCAACCAATCGCCCACCCCGGACAACATCCGCTCTTCTTGCAAATCCGGGTTCGACAAATCGCATGAGTAACATGCGAAACGTACGTACAATAACAATTCGAAGGAGGGCACGAAACACACGAAAAACAAGCAACATTATCGACAATCCATTATGGTCGCCATATGAGTGAATGCGCAACAGTTACAGGCGTTCAAACAGGAGGGCGATTTCCTTGTTCTCGCGTTGTTCACGTTATTTCCTGACAAACCGGAAATCGCCCTCCAAGCATTTTACACGCACGACTGCTACGCGTGCACTAACAGCTGAAGCAAAAAATTATAATGTCAAAGACTAAATGAAAACTTGATCAACAAGCAGCACATGGAAATTTATATCGCTCAACAGACAAGTACCGAATCGGAGATTAATTAATTCTAACGCCTGGGTGATGTTTATGACGATGGTAATAATAAGGAAAACGCCGAACGATAAGAAACGATAAGCATATATAGGCAAAAATGAGGCAAACCAAACGAGATTGAGATTATAACTATATAGTGAGATGGAAATTAATTAATGAACGAAACAAAGATGCAAACTTCATACGAAACAAAACCAAAAAAAAGCGAAAAAGCGACACAAAGCTTTGTTTTCTACTGACAAAAAAGAATACTAAATAAATAAAGAAATGATAAAAACGCTAAAAATAAAAACACATAAAATTGTTGTAATAATATCGTGTCACACAATGGATTGTACTTTGTTAAATGAATTATATAAATTAAACAATAATAAGACGTGTAAAGATTTTGCTCTGTCGGAGAGATTGCTTCCTTTCATTCACATACACTGTCTAACCATGTTGTTTGTGCTTTTCTTTTCAGGATTTTACCGCTAACGAATTAATAAATCCATTTTGTCAACGTATTGTCCTTATCCTTGGTCGCAGGCAACTTTGTAAATTTATTTAAAAATTCATTATGATCACAATCCAAAAACCTGAGCGAAAATTGATGAATTTCGCACTGGCAGCGAAAACGAATGCAATGAGATGAACGTCAGGCAGGCAAAAACACTTAGCAAGTACAATACGATTATCGAACAAAGCGGAAATGGGTTGCGCGCCGCACCGAAATCCTTAATCAAATAAGTAGCTCTTCTATATTGGGAGGGAGGGTGAGATAGAGGACTCAGCGGAGGCACTTGACGCCCAAAATAAAAAAGCGACGTGCGCCATCGAATTTAGGTCAGTGGAAAATTCCTTCTGCAGCGCAAAAAATATTTATCTAAAAATTTCCACGATCGAAAAGTGAGCACGAAATACGAGTAGATGTCGATGCAATGCATCATCCCTGGAAGGACCACAAAACCGCAGTGTGTGCGAATCGATTATTATCCTTGCGCGCACCATCTAACGGTGATCCTTGCAACAGCGACCGAAAACCGCCCCCTTTGGTGTTCGGCCGCGTTCGGTCGCGCCGCTCCATATCCTTTCGCCACCGTCGCCGCCACACACATCAGTTCGCATCGTTCGCCTCGCTCGCGCGTGCGTTCGCTCGCCCACCCCCAATCACAATGGCATCGCAGAAGAGGGTGTGTAGTCGTCGGTAATACACACGACACACGAGAGCGCGCATGATGGAGTCCGTCGTCCTTCTCGCGGACAGTCTTTGGCGTCGTCGACGATGTGCGACGTAGTGCGCGTGCGATCGCCACCGTCGCCGTTGTTGTGTCGTGTCGTGAGTGTCGTGCGGTTGCGGTTGCTGGGCGGCCATCGTCCACCACCGTGCGCAGCGTCGTCGTGACGTGAAGTGAGAGTGTGGTGTGAGCCAGCGGGCGTGCTCGAGGAGGACCTGGTGATGCGGTGTGCGCGGCCGGCGTGCAGCAGCTGCAGGCAGCAGCAGCAGCAGCAGCGGCTCGTCGTCGTCTGACCGGGGAGGGCGCCCTACCTCCACTTTCTTCCTCCCTTTGCCCTCTACGCGCCTACCCCGCCCCCCGCGTCGTGTGCGTGGGACAGCGCTCCCAAACTGACCGCTCGGATGCATTGTGAACGGGTGCAGCAGCAGCAGCAGTGTGGCCCATGCTGATGATGCCGCCATTCGTCGCCATGGGCGTTGCGCATCTCCTCGTGCTGGCGGCGCTCATCTTTTCCGGTGAGTATATTTGTATTATCCTAGCGTGTGCGCGTATGTATGTAGTGTGCGAAAGGATACATGCGCGCGGCCGGCGGCGGCACACCCACTGGCTATCCACCACGAGAGCAGCAGCTAAAGGCAACATGTAAACACAGCCCCTCCCCTCTCTGACCTATTGCGAACAAAGAGTGTCCTGCGCCCCCCAATGCGTCTTCTCTCATCCACCAATAAAAGAAAATCACTTAAATTAAATATTGCGGACAAAAATCGAAAATTTCTAACGCCAAGGAGAAAAAAAAACATAAAACTCGGATTTGGGTCAAAAGCAAAAGAGAAGAAAAACATAGCAATGACCTTAAAGTTGGCAAAATTGGAGCGCTGCGCTGAAGACGATGAAGTCGTGTTTACTTGCAAATCCCCCAATGCACGATCAGTCGCGCGCGTCATTGCGGGGTGGGCGTAAACGCGAAATTTCTGGTGCGCTCCGCCGGGGGGATGGATTTGCGCGCCGAATGCTTGTCGATTTTAAAACATGCCACCCACCCACACCCACCCACTCGACCAATAGATACAATACGGTTTCGCTTTCGGGGCAGGGCTGCCCCATACCGGAAGTAGGTCATACATGTGCAATTCAAAATTAACAAATTTTCCGAAGTATTGTCTTGTTCAAATTAAAACCATTTAAGCAACAAAACTATGATTGCCAACAGGCAAATGCTCGGAGGATGAAGAGCGACTCGTGCGCGACTTGTTCAGGGGCTACAACAAATTGATTCGGCCTGTGCAGAACATGACGGAGAAGGTGGACGTGCGCTTTGGGCTCGCCTTCGTACAGCTCATCAATGTGGTAAGTAAAAGGAGCCAAAACGACTCTTTTACGTTTGGCGTTACGCCTTTTTAATGTCGGCGTTTCATGCATTTACCCACTTTGTTTGCAGAACGAGAAGAATCAAATCATGAAGTCAAACGTGTGGCTGCGACTCGTGTGGAACGACTACCAGCTGCAGTGGGACGAGGCCGACTACGGTGGCATTGCAGTCCTTCGGCTGCCGCCCGACAAAGTTTGGAAACCGGATATCGTACTCTTTAACAAGTAAAATGTCCTTCTCCCCCTCCACCTGCCTACTCCAACTGCGCCCCGACTCTGCTTTAATTAACTCCCAAGACGTTTTCAACAATGTACCTTCATTTGAATACGATTCATTCTTTGCTTCGTTTCTCCCTGCAGTGCTGACGGTAATTACGAAGTGCGCTACAAATCCAACGTGCTCATCTATCCCAACGGCGAGGTGCTCTGGGTACCGCCGGCGATCTACCAGAGCTCGTGCACCATAGACGTAACATACTTCCCGTTCGACCAGCAAACCTGCATCATGAAGTTCGGCTCATGGACATTCAACGGCGACCAGGTATCACTGGCGCTCTACAACAACAAGAACTTTGTCGACTTGAGCGACTATTGGAAGTCGGGCACGTGGGACATCATCGAGGTGCCCGCCTACCTCAACATCTATGAGGGCAACCACCCAACCGAAACCGACATCACCTTCTACATCATCATCCGCCGGAAGACGCTCTTCTACACGGTGAACTTGATCCTGCCGACGGTGCTCATCTCGTTCCTCTGCGTGCTCGTCTTCTACCTACCCGCCGAAGCGGGCGAGAAAGTGACACTCGGCATCAGCATTCTGCTCTCACTGGTCGTGTTCCTGTTGCTCGTCTCAAAGATCCTACCGCCCACATCGCTGGTGCTGCCGCTCATCGCCAAGTACCTGCTGTTCACGTTCATCATGAACACGGTGAGCATCCTCGTCACAGTCGTCATCATCAACTGGAACTTCCGTGGGCCGCGCACGCATCGCATGCCCTCGTGGATACGCTCCGTCTTCCTCAACTACCTGCCGGCGATGCTGCTGATGAAGCGGCCGCGCAAAACACGCCTACGGTGGATGATGGAGATGCCCGGCATGGGTGTGCCGCCGCATCCGTACGGCTCGCCGGCGGACATCCCCAAGCACATCA
This sequence comes from Myllaena sp. GC000078, assembly GCA_030264135.1. Lineage (NCBI taxonomy): Eukaryota > Metazoa > Arthropoda > Insecta > Coleoptera > Staphylinidae > Myllaena > Myllaena sp. GC000078. The sequence continues at coordinate 9,243 of JARJDR010013112.1, read as the reverse complement.
GCTCGATCGAGTCGCAGAGCAAGGTGGAGGTGATGGAGCTGAGCGATCTGCACCATCCGAACTGCAAGATCAATCGCAAGCTGAACGCGGAGATTGGGGTCGGGGTTGGTGCCGAGAGTTGTCGGCGCGAGAGTGAGTCGTCGGATTCGATCCTGCTGTCGCCCGAGGCGTCCAAGGCGACTGAAGCGGTGGAGTTTATCGCCGAGCATCTGCGCAACGAGGATCTTTATATACAGGTAAGTCACCCGTTGCCCCTCATCCATTCACTTCCGTTGTAACTCTGGTGGGATTTAGACGCGCGAAGACTGGAAGTACGTGGCGATGGTGATCGATCGGCTGCAATTGTACATGTTCTTCATCGTCACAACGGCCGGCACCGTTGGCATCCTCATGGATGCGCCGCACATCTTCGAGTACGTCGACCAGGATCGCATCATCGAAATCTATCGCGGCAAATAGATGCGCATCGCGACGCGTATTATTAGAATTACACTTGCTACTCAACTGCTCGCGACCAAAACGGATACCCGGAAGCAACCACAACGACTAAATAATACCTACGCCGCGTAAATTTACAACTCGCAAATTGAGAGAGTATATAATCACATGCGCTTCCAATTGCGAAACAACGCAAAAAAACCAACAAACACACGCGACAAATGGTGACTGCAATGGACATATGTATGCTAAACTACCGCAAAAAAAAACGCAAAATAATGCAATTGAGTAACTAACACGTAGTAGGGGAGGAGAAACGTAATTATAATACTTAAATAAGGTAAAACAAAAGTGGCCAAAGGAAGCAGAAGCAGTAAAAGAAGAAGTAGTGCTCGAATTTCCAATTCGAGATCAAAGATCAAAGAACGCGCGGGGACATACCTTGATCGTATGTCACACAGGAAGAAACCGAGCGATTGCAATATTCAGTCCCGCCATTTTATAAAAGACGAACTCCCTAAAAACTTTACACGGCTGAGAAACTACACACCCACCTACCTATCCACACACTACACATGGAAACGAACGTGGTTTGAGGAGGATAAAGTATTAGTAATCAATCAAATGCCAATGCCAAAATACTATAGAATTAAATTTAATGAAAACCTACACCTTGTGAGTGTGTGGGTCAACCGGGGCCGTTCGGGGGATGCAAATGCGTGCCCGATGTACACGCAGCCACCCCGCCCTCCCCCTCGTCGTGCGAGCAGTGAGCAAAGTGCATATTATAAACTTTCAACTAACAAGTAAGTCTCCAAAGGGTAATAAACACAAAATGGGACATTTACAATTAAAAACGATATTTAATGGAAAGTCATTGACGATAACTAAATTAGCATAACTAAATGAAAATAACTAAATGAAAAATTTGCCATTGATTTGAAATTTTAAATTACGTGCGTGTAGCCCTATCCCTGATTCATCAAGAGTTTTCGCCGAGCGACAATCGTCCCAACTGGAATTCATCTCTCCGCAAACCATTGTTTAATTAACATATAGCAAAATCTAACAAACAGGATGCGATTCGGACCAATTGCCATCAACAACAGTTTCGATTTCAGATCTTAAAAACTCTGCCCAATAACAAAATAAAACTATAAAGGGATGAAATGGAGCAAAGAAACACAAACAGTTGTTAAATAAACACGACGGTTTCCAATAAACGTATTGTTATGTAATGAGTAAAACCTAAACGATATTAAATAAACATTGTAAGTATCTCTCGAGAGAGGCAAAACCATGTTTTAGTGAGCGACAAGAGAACGGAGCGCGCATCGTCGCCACGAGCTCTCCGAAAAGTAAAACCAAACACCTCAAAACCAGCAAACCAGTTAGCAATTGCTTAAGATTTCCCATTTGTAATGCATTTCTGCCAGTAATCCGCCGACGACGATATGTATTGAATATATGGCCTAGCTAGAAGACACTTAAGTAATTGATTTGCGGCTCGTGACAACGATGATAAATGACTGAAAACGTTCAGGCAAATGCAACACTGTCATTATTTTAGGGATAAGGGTTGATTGTGTAGAAGAAAACAGATTGAAACAATTATATATAAAACAAATTTGGGCAGTGTTATACCGTAACACAAGCACAACACACAGACACATAACAAACTCACACACGCAGAACAACCGAAACATTGATGAACAAAACCTCATCAGTGAGACATTCTGTAAATTCTCGCAACGAACACGAAAGATCACATCTCATACGCGAAACGACAACGTAGCTACACACAGCAGGAGGCTACGCTCAATTATGTAGGCAATTATGATATAACCGAATGACAAAATGCAAATCGTAAATAATTAACTGAGATTTACAGGCATCTAGTGACACCAAACAATGAATAAAAGTTATAATTTGTACATAAATTACGTAGAAAGAAGAAACAAAGTAAACAAAGTAAAATGTTGTATGTGTACGCAAAAAAAAAATAATGAAGAAACCCACCCAAAAAATTGGTGGAGGAAAAACACTATAAGCGAGCCAAATATAAATAAAATTTAAAAAACCAACATATTGTATGAATATAAAGATACCAATAACAGTCAAATAATTATTTGTACTTGTGTATATTATATGATATATGATTATATTTGAAATAAGATGTACTAAGGAAAGCGGAAGCAACAACGGAAACTAACTAAGTAATCATCGAGCATAGAAAAGACGTAATTTGTAAATTGTACTGCAGAGAAATCTATATCTATATAACTTGGGTAAACTTGTTAGAGAGATCGAAAACCATGTAAATCAACCAGAAAGAGGGATTGTTGGATAATTTTCAGCGCAACCTAATCTACCTAGCGTTCAGTTGTAATATTCGTAGGAATATTGTTTATGGTTCAAGGTTATTAACAACCATCGAATCGACATTGTGCCATGAACTACCATGAACTAACATAGTATGTTTTTGAGTCATTACATAGCCGATTGCAGCGTTGCAGCAATTTCATTTCATCAAGCGACAAATACATTAACGATGACTGATTGCATGCTGACATGAAAACCCACCCTCCCTCCTCTAGGTAAATGTATATTCCGCAGCCCCAAACACGAAACGCGACCCGTGTATTATGCAAATGTTGTATTAATAACTCTCGTATTATGCAATGAGAACAAAACCAAAACCAAAAATAAGAAACCTAACGTAAACGTAAAAGGAATGAATAAATACATATAACGCATTCGCAAATGAACTCTTCCTTTTTGATTCTAAATGCAAATATGAATTCGTTTTGTAAAATACAGAACAACAACACACTGTTACTCAATGTAAATTAGTATTACTAACATAGTGGCATTGCATTCTAGAGTTTTGAACAAGAAATTGTAATGAATGAATAGTCTTCCAAATGTGATTTTCGATTTCACGTTAATTTCGTTGAAGAGGGAGAGTGAGAACGAGAGAGGTTTTACTGTAGATATGATGAAATTGTAGCGATTTGCCTTGTTTTGCGCTTGGATTTCAACCTATTTTTTCGAACTGTAGATATCAAAGAGAATCAAACGAAGTCAAACCGAAAACCAGCGGAGCTTTGTGTTATGTAATCATTATCTACGGAGTAATGTGAATCAATAAATTACCCGATAAAACAAAGAAATCAAGCGACGATAAACAGACACTTGCTAAATGATAAACGACTTAATATAAACATAAAAAGTACTCAATAAATTTGGAATTAACTAAATAAGAATGTAATAAAATTAAAATCCTTGGCGGAAGCAAACAAAAATGTGTCGTAAAAAACTATAATATATTGTTACTAAATACATTATTAAGATATAATGCAAAGTTAGTTTAATGAATGCAAATAAAAAGAAGAACGAACGAACTAACGAACGAAAGAACGAAAAAACGAAACTGAAAAGAATAGTAATGTAATATGCGAGGAAGAAAAAAAAAGAAGAAGAATGAGAAGAACACACACGACACCCGTATATAATAATGCATTATGATTATGTGACAAGCCAGAGGAGAACAAAACCATTAGATCAAGATAACATAGGCAAAAAAGAATTTTAAAATTAAACGATATTTGAATGTTAGATGAACGAATATCCTTTTTACGTATTGCGAGATGGAGAAGACACGGAGACGTTATTATCATACAAGAACAAAAAAAATACATTTGGATTAACCGCAGATGTCATTAACGCAAAACAAACTGAAGGATGCAAGAAGCAGAAGAAGAAAAAACAACAAAACGACAACAACTATTCTGTACCGTATAGCACTGCCTACGAACGTGTTTCAGCACGTAAATCGCTTGGAACACAAAACTTATTGACTATTAAATACAATAATCATTTATCTGTTAAAAGAAATACAATGTTAATGTAAACGAGACAGATGCATTTACAATAAAATATCGCAGAATATTTCGTCATTGCTCACTGCATGCAAATTTCCCATCAATGCATGAGTTTTATAGCTTTTCCCAACTAAATAATTGCTCAAATCAGCGTATTATTGGTGATCCGCACCGCAAGATGCAAGATGTGCATTGCAGATTCTTATCAATGCGAAAGAAACATAACCAACGTCAACAACAAAAATTTATTCACGAAGCCACAGCGCAAAATTTTGATACGTTCATCTTTGCTGTCTATTTACTAATAACAAATATTATTGTTGTTGATGATGCGTAGCCGAACGTGGTCGAAGTGCAGGAAATATAAATGTAGACTTCGTAAACGGTAAATCTCAAAATCGTGGAACGTGATATCGATCGATATTGATCGACCTGATCGATATAGAGTAAAAAACTAAATCAAATCAGACTCACCTCGCACTCGATTTCGTGATGTTCAGCAATTATCCAGCAAGCAGTGAGAGATAATCAAACAATTTGCACAATAATTTTGTTCACATTATCCGAAGCACATTCTGAAGTCGACACCATTGAACGCATCTGACACAACTGAATTAAATTCACTTCCTGGACAATTTTTACTCCTTTAGTTAGACAACCTTTAAAATTATTAAAATAAGTAAATTACTGCAAAACTGTGCTGCAAAACTATTCGTTGAAATCACCATTCACCATTTGCATAAATTTCCAATTTTATACGAATTTCTATTCGTGCCACAAAGTTCATCTTAATCCGTTAAGCTTTTAAATTATTTCAATTATGTACCATGAATTACGTCATGTGACGAAACTGGAACTGACTGGAACGACTGAAACACACACACTTGCAAATCAGCGGATGCAATGTAAATATTTAGTCAAATCGTCCCACATCATCTCGAAATGTACGGCCAGGTAATTAACTCTTTCCGCCCTAAAAGAAAACCGTGTTAATATTAATCATCTTGGCAATAGGGTGGATATGGAATGCCGGGCGCACCGCAGGGTGTCAGCCCCGAGGTGCAGCAATGGTTCAACGCCGTCGACCGCGACCACTCTGGCAAGATCTCGTCGTCGGAATTGCAAGCCGCCCTCGTCAACGGACAGGGCAAAAACTTCTCCGATCAGGCGTGTAATCTCATGATTGGCATGTTCGACCACGACAAGAACGGCACCATCGACGTCAACGAATTCCAGCAGCTCTACCAGTACATCAATCAATGGTTGAGTATCTTTCGAACTTATGATAGGGATCAGAGTGGAAGTATTGAGGAGGCTGAGCTAGGACAAGGTACAAATTAAAAACCATATACAATACAAGATGGGATAATGAGATTGGGGAGGTTACAGCATTACAGCAGATGGGATTCAGATTCTCACCAGATTTCATCAACTTCCTGATAAAGAAGAGTGACCTGCAGAACCACAGGCTGATGACGGTGGATCAATTCATTGTGATCTGTGTGCAGATCCAGAAATTTACTGAAGCATTCCGGCAAAGAGATTCGCAGCGTGCCGGCACGATCACCATCGGCTTCGAGGATTTCTTGAGTGTTGCATTGAATTGTTCGATCTAGTTTCATTTTCTACCTACCTATTGACAGTACATACTTGTGTACATGTATGAATTTATTTTCGTATGAATAAATCTAAAGTTACTTAGAGTAAATCTATGGTGATAAATGGCAAATCTCCATGAACCAGTGAGATAGCATCATCAGATAATCCAAATTGCTGTAGTTCTTATTCGTTGTTTTACGCAAGCAAACAATACGATTCCCATCAAATTCGTACGTATCCGAATGCACACTATGTTTCCGGACGAAATCATGGAAGAAATGCAACTCCGAGCACAATTCCCTCTTAAGCATATGCATCTGCTGCTTTACATTCCAATCGTCCACCGGGAACATGACCGTTTTATAGATCTGCGATGCTAACAGGGTGTTAATCAACTCAAGTGCGAAATTGGTGCGCTCTTGATCTAAATGGCTTAACCACGGTGAAGTCAAGCTGTAAATCTCCGACGTGGCAAAGCGATGGATCGAATTAAACGGCTCAATTGTCGCCGGTTCGATGTAATCCGGGCAGATGAACGACACGTACGTCTGTATCTCTCCCTCGGGACGCGTTTCCAGATCTGCTTCCGGCAGCATGGTCGGTATGTAGATCATAGTATCCTTCTTCGACTGCGTCCGATTCACCGCTTGCAGTTGGCGCGCTTTGCTAAGGTAATGCACGACGCACATTAACGCGCCGAATGTAAGCGAACTGATGTTCTCCTGCGGATTGTACACGTTCGGAATGTGGAAGTCCCATGAGAGTTGCAATTGGTGACTCGTTCTCTGCCAGGCGGACGCGCTGTGGATGAGTTTCTCCAGGGGTGGTGTGACTTGCAGCATTCCTCGACAAGACATCGCAATTACATCGATGATCCTATAATCAACATAACATTTAGATACTGCAGAATTCGTTATAAATAAGAATTACCGATCCATAATGCTTGTTATATAGGACAAGGGTATATTTTCCAATAATTCTAAATTCACCACTTCGTAAGGCACGTAGAATTTGATCATCTTTGGACGTAGAAGAATATTTATGCAGGAATTTAAGACTTCCGGTAGAATTTCCTATAAATTATTATGTTCAGTAATTTAATTATAATAAATAACATACTTACGTAGTAAGCAGTTATTGTTGGGAAATCCATGATCGAATCCCATTTCAATAATAAATTAAACAATCGTATACAGCTCGCAATCAATTTTAATGCCATAGGATTGACTGTGACCTGGCACAGTTTGAAGAACTGAAACAATTCATCGCGTTGCATGTGCACGAAGTCCAATATCTTGCGGAACATGGCGAATCCCAATTTTTGTAAGAGTTGCGCTTTCAGATTAATCAGATAAGAGTACGTCAACCAGTAATCCATGTAGTAATCAGGATTTCTTCCCTAAAATTCAAACTTTTAAACACACTACCATAGGACAAGGAAATCATTCCTTACATTATTTTGCAGTGAAGAATAATTCGCCAACTCCTTAGGACTGCGAAAAGATTGATACACTTCAGCGAAATCCAATGTTAAGAACTCCTCCACCAAAGCAGTCCGCGAAAGATTATACAAGAACATCGCTGACATCTTCGCGATGGGCATGGTAAACGTAGAGCTTGCATAGAAACCCAGCGTGTTCGCAATCTTCTGCAGATACTGCGTGAAGAACAGCCACTTGTGATGGTTCTCAAACTGCAGCATGTGATTGCCCAGAATGAGGATGAGATGCCAGGCGACATGGTCGGATACGTTGAGCATTTTGCACTGCTTGTATACCGAATCATCGTATTCCTTCTCAATGATCTTCCTAACAATCAACAGGAATTCATTTACAGCGGCGCAATCGTCTTTCGCAAAGAAATCGTGAAACTGATCGATGGTTTTCAGTATGATTGTGATCACAGTTTCACGACCCTTCTTGTGCAAGCGCATGTAAACTTCATCCAAAGTTTTGTAGCAGGTAGCCAGAGTGTCGAAGTTCTTCTCCGTAGCGAAATCCTTGCATTTGCAGTTTGCGCAGAGATACATATACAAATCCATCCAATCCGCAATAATGTTGGTGTTTTTGGGAGATTGCAAGTGGTCGAGGAGTCCCTCCAAGGTGCTCGTCATGAGGAACAGCTTCGCTTCGTTATTCATGCACTCCTGATGCTTGCACACCATCAGCACGATGAATCGCTTCCATGCGTTTTGAATCCTCATGGCGCCTTCGCAATTCACATCCGTATTCCGCAACGAATGCATGGTAAGCGTGAAGATCTTCTTGAGAATGCCAACGTTTGACGAGAACAATTCAGTGATTTCCTTGGTCAAGTCATCGGGCGAGGTATAGAAGCACTCCATGGCGAGAATGTCAAGTATTTGGAAATAGGTCTCACTCTGGAAGTGGTAATTCTTATCCAACGGACTAATTAATGCTCGCCAGAAAGAATTCTCGCGAATCAAAGTTTGAATCAACGACAACCTTTTCTGCTTCCATAATGTATGAAACAGAGTTAAAATCGCCGATTGCACAGGGGATTTGAGTGTTGCTGGCGATGCGGCAATACCCTCCAGATACTCCCCGAGGAAGTTGATGATGGTCTCGTCGCTCTTCTCTGGCAGCATGGTGCCGCCGCTCGGTTTCTTCACATGCATGTTGAAGAACGCGGCTGTCATACCATTCTGCGTCTTCACGCACGTGGTGATCAACTCCAGCAGAGCAATACGCATCTCGTCGTCTTCGAGCGGGTCTCGCAAACGCTCCAGGAACATGCTCTGGACCTGATAGTTGTCAATCTCCATGCACGCCAGCACCGGTATGCTTGCATCGAGCGATACACGGCGAAACAGCCGGCAAGCAAGTTTCGGCAAGACGGTATCAAATTTATGATTAATGTATTCGCAAATGATGCGCAGCACAGATGGGAAATTCACGCCGCTGTAGCTGAAGTACTGCCAAAAGACCGTCTTGCGCAGTTCGTCATAGGGGATGTTGTTGAACAGCCACAGGACAATGGTCACAGCTTGGCGCACGCTGAGGATGACATCGCGCGTCCGACCAATATCCCAATCCACTTCGCGCACCATTAATTGCTCGATGTATTCATTTCGATAGCGGAGAATCGTTAAAAACGTCTTCACAAACGCATCGTTATTCAACAAAGTGATGCTACAGATCTCATACAGCACCTCTGAGTTGTGATCGCCATCGGATTTCTTCGTGTGCGAATGCAAGACGGTAAAAAGCATCGTTAAAATATCATAGGATAATCGATTCTTCTCATGGACGCTGGGCTCCTTCCACCCGAGATGAACGGGGAAGATGTGCTGTATCAAAAA